>JANTPZ010095226.1:0-15683 GCA_025593235.1 Vachellia pachyceras | reverse complement strand
TGTATCTCAAGTATTTTTTTTAATATTTGCTTGCAGAATGGAGATGCTATAATTTTTTTAATTATTATAAAAATATTTAAAATTCAATAATTCATAAATAAAAAATAAATAAAATAAAATAAATTTAAAATATTAAATATATTAATTATTATAATTATATTAATTATTAATAATATATTAAAATAATAATAATAATAATAATAATAAAAAGAAAGGATGGGGACGCAGTGCATGACGGGCGTCATGCACTGAAACCGGTTCCCTTATCTACCTATGCTCTCGCCTTCGTTAATTTCACTATTCTCATCATCACTTTCTTGGCTTCTTCATGAGTGTAGGCGTATTCGATGGCCATAAAATTTGCAGCTGCATATATCAAGTTAAAGTCTAATTTTTTCTTGATTCATGCATGAGCTGGCTGGGTATCTAAAATTTTTTTCCTGGATCAATACCACTTTGGAGATGTTAAAAAAGAAGCAAACGGTACGATCAATTGACCACAATTTTACGGATCAAATATTATATTTTATAAATCTGTAGCCCAAATCCCAAACACATATTCATCCTACAACAACTTGAGCCTGCAACTTCTATCTGGTGGGCCGGCCTTCATTTTACTTCCAGTTACAGTGAGTTTCAATACTAAATTAAACATATTTTTTTATAACGCGAAGAATCAAAATTTCAATTTATGATATAAAATAATATTTTAAACATTATTACTTTCAATTAAAAGATACTTGTACCCAACAAAGAAAAGAAAGAAAGAAACTACATGAAGCTTCTTCGTAATCCAATTTCCATCCCTCACTAATTGAAAATATATGCTCAAGTTGATACCAGTGTGTTGGTTATATTTCTTCAAGGGAAGTCCTTGTACAAAATTTATTTTATATCCTATCTAACATGGTTTGGTAGAGTTGGAGTTCTATATATCTATATTTTATATCCTATATAAATATTTAATGTTAATATCAATAAAAATATATAAAACGCATAACACATTACATTACTCACAAGACACCACCATAGTGAGTCATTTCCAGACCTCAAAGCGTTCACATACCATGAACATGGGCCCACCTGCTGATGAAACATATTTAGCAGTATAAACCTTTAAAAGATATGCAATGAAGTCCCATATATTCTTTAGGTAAAAAAAAGAAGTCCCATATATTCCGTTAAAAAAATCAAACCTACCTGCAGATTTTTCAAACCAAGTTGTCGATGATCATCAAGAAGCTTTGTAACAGTCATCAATGCTAGATCATCACCTCATAGTTCGCTCAAAAATCTTGGGACTATGCACTTTTTTGTAAAGAGGCCCTCACTTTGACTTCACAAGCTTCACAGAGATCACTCAAAAGCAACCAGTTTAGGATGATCCAGGGTGATGCAATTTTGGCAGCTTCCCCAAATTCAGAAACTAGACACAAACACGAGTACTTTTAAGATATTTACTTTCAAGCCCTTTAAGCAAATCATAGCATAAGCAGAACACAGGTACTAATTTGAGTGGTAAAAAGAAAACGTATGGTATATTGCATTTTTGATTTGTTGAGGAATTTGAAGGCAGAAGGATAAAGCAATTTATATTCACTACAGGAATCCTCCACTTTTGATGTGAGAAATCTCCAACTTTAAGCAAAGATTTATGCGCACTAATCAGAAGTGAAGGCTGACAAGTGATATATTAATAAATACTAGCAGCAACTAAAGCTTTAGACCACTCCTCCTAAACGTGTAGCATACCATAGAAGTATACTATTTAGATATTTACATCTCAAGTCCTTCAATTAAATTATAACTTGCAGAAGAAAAGAAATTCTTACGCATTCTTTAATTCCACTCTTCCTGGGGTGCTCTTGTTTCTTTCCACAGCAGTCAACAATCAGAATAGGTTTTATTATGGAATACAAAACTTAAATTAATGGTTCAATTGGATTTCTGGATCTTTTATTTTATTTAGTTACTAAAAATGCTAGTTTAACTGATTATTCCTCTCACCGTTGAATAAGTGATAAACTCTTTTTAGGGAGATCCAGTCCTGTGTCTAAATAGCGTTGCTTGTGTATAAAAATGTCATGTTCTAATGCAAGGCTTAAACTCTTGGCTCTACTTACTTTTTATCCGTTGTCTGAAGCTGTATTGCCTGTATCTAGGTTGTAACTTTTGAAAATAGGTATGAAATTTTGATATTGCATTTTTATAGGTATATAGGTACGAAAAGAAAGAAGTATCATGTACAATATTGCATTTTTATATTGAAAATTTACCATCAAGTCCTAAGTAACCCAATTAATGAACAAAAGATCTTAAAGATTGATAAAATTACCATTAGATCCCAATAGTAGCTGGTATGGTTGTTATTAACTGCTGGTGGTGAGGTTGTTAATGACAATCGGATCAACTACTGCTGAAACTTGATAGTAATTTTACCAATCTTTATGATATTTTATCCGTTATTTCCTCTATTTGGGATCTGATAGTAAATTTCCCCTTGAGGAATTTGAAGGCAAACAAGTCAGAATATATAACTTTTGTGCCCTTGAGCATAAAGCAATATATTAATGCGAAGCATGTGAAAAAAGTTAATTCGAATCACAGTAGAAATCAGAAGAAGTACCTTGCAAGCCTTTCAAAGCGTTGATTCTGGGTTCGCAGAAAGTAAATGAAGTAATATCCTATGCCTTGCTTCATTCCACAAAAGTCTTTCATTCAAAGTTAGCATAGGTTATTAATCTGGGTTTATAAATGGAATAAAAGGACGATATATTTAAACACTAGAGATGGCTCGCAGTTTTCTTGGGGCCTTCAGTGTGAGTGGTAAGATGAAGCAGAAGCCCATCTTAGCGTGTGCTGCCCAGTGTTCATCAAATCCAGCAGAAGGTTCAGTGAAGGGTCCGTTGAAGGAAGTGATGATGATCCCAAAGGATCGGTTCTTTTGAAAGTGAGCCTGACGACAATGAGATTGAAGCCCTCAAGGTGCACAACTTTCCTACCATATTAATGAATGAATTAAGCATTATTGGAGGTCAATGAAGCATATAAACAAACAGATAGAGATCAAAAGTAAGAAACAAACAAACATGTGTGTGCAAGAACATAATTCTGGTGTGTGTGGAGTGTAGCTCTACGCAATGGCCCTATCAAAGGATGCTCCAAAAGAAGCAAAAGAGATACTGAGTAAGGAACGCAAAAACTGGGCGGAGAGAGAAGCAGATGGTAAATTGTTAATGGCCCTCGTTGAATTGCTCGTGTACCAGGTACTCCTCCCTCCCTTCACTGAAAGCCTATGTGTTAATTACTAACTTCACTGAAAGCCTAATGTGTTACTTACTAACATCATTAAGTTTACGGGACTTTAAAGTGAATCAAGATTTGAATCCATCAGAATGTATCTTAAATAGGGTTAGTTCTAATGGGATAGTAGTATGTGCTTGGCAAAAAAAAAAATAATAAAGACTTTCGTATAAAAAACTGATTTTTTTTTGGCAAACATGAGTATTTTTCTACCATAAGCAATCCTTTTTACAATACGCACACTAAATTTGGGAATCATTTTAAAAAAAGATTCAAATTTTTATTCATTACACAGTTTACACTACTAGAGAATCCCTTTTCTACTAGGCCCATCCCCTGAAACTTTATTTAAAGATAGATCTACTCAACCAATGGCATTATAGCTTACTAGCCGAAAGTTTTTTTTTTTTTGTAGGAAGATGCTATTGTTTGATCTTTGCTTATATATTATTTATGATAATTCTGATGAACGGACCCCACAAAAGTTAGCCATCACTTTTTAAAATGCTTCGTATATATTTTGAGTATTTGAAGTATGTATGCGTGATTGCCTCCTTCCTTGTACAGGAAGAGTACGACGGAGCAAGTAAAAAAATTGAAGAGCTAAGAGAGGTACGTACGTACATGCTGGTTGATCAATTTGCCCTTAATATATAATTGGTTTATTGCACGAGTAATTTGCGAACATTGACCAAACTTTTTTTTTATTCGATACGATGAATGGATATATGGATGATGCACATCAGGAAGTCAAAAGAGACCATGCGGAAGAAGCAGGAAGCATATCGCCTTTCATGCCTATAAAGAGGAAAAAAATTTATCTTCTCAAGGCCTGTCTTCTTCCTCATAATCAATATGTGTGTGTGTGTGTGTGTGTGTGTTAAGTGTTCATGAGAAATTATGATAATTGATTCGATTTGTTTCGCGTGATTGATATTGGAACAAACAGGCCGTTGTTGAATCTGTGAACGAGGCGAGTCAAAAGCTAAAAGAAGATCCGGAAGAACGGTGGCTGAAGTACTGTAGAATATTGAAAAAACCCTACCGATTCTGGTTTCCTTGGATACAGGCCAGGATTGAAACCGTAAATTATTACCACTTTCCGGATTTCCCATCTCTCTCGCTCTCTCTGAGAGTTTATGGTTGGAGGCATTGTATTGTCTTATCAGTTTGCTTTTCACTCAATAACATATAAGCCCGCAACGGCATTTATTCTTTTGATATAAATTATAATATTTCAATTTGACTAGGCTTGAATTTAGTCTAAATTACTAGCTTCCATAGCTTGTTTGTTCCACTCCAATCTCACTGCCTATTCTGAATTCCCAGGGTTTTTCTGCCAGAACCCACTCATGTATAATTGCTCCCTCATATAATACGTGACACTTTCAAGTTTTAATACGTATCATGCATATTTAGAAAACTCGTCGTCTTCCTTTTAATAAATCTCTATTATTGTTGTTGTTATTGTTGGATTTTATGGTCGTCGGACATCCGTATTTCCCACGTCCACCCAGAAGTTTGGCCCGTGGGTTGATTTGGGCCAGTTCATCCGCATCATGGAGCGATCCTCTGTTTGCGTGATGAGCACAAATCACCATCATCAATCATTCAATACTCAATGATGCAAAGTAAATAGTGTGTGTGTGGAACCCAACGATAGTAATATCAGATATAAAAAGGTCGCCGTGATATGAGGAGCAGAGGGATCTTGTGACAGTGTTATGCGTAATGAGCATGTGAATTATGAGCAGAAGGATTCATACATCGTGGATCAATTTCATTCAGCTTTAATTTTGGGGATTCTGAAGATTTTTTATCATTACGAACAATTATAACAAAAATTTCAGCCTCGTCCGTGATTGTATTCTCAATCCAAGATCCTAATAACACTATTTTCCATCGAATTTCGATTCCAGCAAATAACCATCACCATGCTTGTTGAGACCACTCACAAACGAGGTACGTCGGTAAATCATAAGATCATTGATATATTCTATTCTATCCAATTCTAAATATAAGCTCCCGTATGTAGTGTAAATTACACTTTTTATAAACAAGGGCTATGTTCAGGATGGGGGAGGATATCGAATGGAATATTTTAATTTCCACAATCAGATTGATCCTTTTTAAAAGAAGAAAATGATCTTTGGACTTGAATCACAAGGAGCACATGTTTTATTTTTTTAGGAATCCAAATCCGAATCCAAATCCGAATCCAAATCCATATCTGAGAAGCAAAACAAATGAAGTTGATGGATCTCCGCGTAGAGATGACGCGCGTAAATTTGTTGATGGCCGGTGCCTCTACGCATGATCATGATCATGTAACCGTGTAGGTGTATCCAAGATTTTTATCTGATAGTGAAAGAAAGGTATATAAAATAATAATATCAACTTCGTACTAAATTTTGAACATTCCAAGATATACAATACAATATTCATAGCTTCTGTTCCTCACTACACGTTTTAGAGAAATGCATGTCAAATTAACGTTCGGGGGCCCCCTGTGAAAGTCTGTCCGCTCAAGTGGGTACGAAGAATCATCTACTATGTGCATGCCTGCATAGCTTATCTTGTTGGTTTATTTGTTTATTGGGTTACTTTAACTGCTACATCAAAGGTCGGGCAGCTGTGTCGTGTGGTTCTTCTGGGTGTCCACGTGTGCACATTCCACGATGGGACACTGAGGCAGTGACCTGTACTTCCGACACGTGTTGGTTTCTTTTGTTCCACGTTCATCCCCCTTGGCGAGGTCCAGAGAGATATTGGGTGGTCACGTCGCTCTCTCTCAGCAGTGGTCACTCGATCGTCTCTCCGGTCAAGCTTAGCGAGGATGATGAAACTTGAAAGAGAAGGCACCTCAACTCTCCACCATCAAAATCTCAGTGCTCAGACTCAAATGGGACTCTTTTTTTCCCATTTTCAATTAAGCAAGACCGTCAAATGTTGCTTCCCTACCAAAATGTGCACAATCGTTTTATTTCTCTATCATCGTCACGCCCTCCTTCCATCTCTGTAGATTTCAACGTGAGTCAATGATATATCGTCGTCTCCGAGGTCTCAACAATTTGACGATGGCTTTAATGTCAAGGGAAATCACTTTTGATCACACAAAATTTCCATAGCATGCAATGATAAGTTTAATTTCAATGCAAAAGTTAAAATGACAACAGTTCGATAGTTGCTCACTTCTTATGAAACAGTTTTTTGTAATTATATCCTTTTCCAACTTCAAACAAAAAATGCTCTATGTTAGTTAATGTTGTGCTTTAAAGGGATGCACCCTCATAAATGAGGATAGCTTGAATGATAATGTTAAGATGGATGTGTAGTCATAAGATTTGTAATGAACTTATTCGAAGAATGGTTGGGATGGCACCTAATAAAAAAGTGGTACAAAATCATTTTAAGGTGGTTTACATAAGGTCTATGAATGCAACAATAACAAAGTTTGATCAAGCTATTTAAACTTTCTCTGCAAGTTAAAAGGAATGGAGGAAGTTATTGAGCGATACTTTTTATCTGATCATCTATTTAAATATTTAGTTTTTATCAAGTATAATAATATAGTGTAATCTATATAACTGAATCGCCTTAGTGTAATAAAATTTTATTGTTATATACCTTCCTTTGTACCCTACATGATTTTCCCTTGACTTTTTTACGTACCTGCTAAATCCAGTAGATTGCCCTAGCTAGCTGGCTAGCAGCTTTGATTATTTGTTGGATATTAATTCATCCATGAAGTGTCTACCATGCCTGGTACTGTTCCTTTGCACTCCCATGGTATTTATATATTATTCCTCCTATATGTAGCTAGACAATAGACAGTTTCTCATGATTTTTATCTTTTTCTCTGATAGCCAGGATGATGATTCTAGTCTATTCAATCTCAGATTCTATGAAGATAAGCTCATCAGAATACACAGTATACCTACGTGTGTGTGTGTGTGAGCAGGTCGGTCGTTTCCCAATATACATATTTAATAGAAGTGAGAGAGTGAAACGCATCTTAAGGGAAGAGGATGAATTTGAAATTTAAGACGACGGGGTGGGAGAAGGATAAGCCTATTGTAGACGATATGGTGATTGTAGGGATGGCGAAAGATAGGAAAATGGGATTGATCAGGTCAGTATGAAGGTCTGCGATGCTGGAGGAGACGCCGGAGGGAAGGAGCTGACTGCGATGCCTGTGGGTCTGGTTACGAAGGAGATGATTTTGGAGAGAGATGAGATGGTAAATAGAGAACATGAATAAGGGTATTATTGTTTAGAAATCTCACTTCCATGGAAGTAAGATGGGTTCCAGGGATCTACCCATGGAACCCATTTTGATGGAAGTGACTTTCAACATAACAAACATTCATATTCATGGATTCCACTTTCATTTTCACTTCTCACCTTTCATTTTCAACGTACCAAACGAGGTTAGTGAAATTTACGGTCGTCGAGCATTTCTCTTCTAGTTGTGCTGCCTAGATGGCCATACCCTAACTAGCTTTTACGTATATCTTTTGACATTGAAGAGGTGGATGGATACACACACAGTACACATATATAAATAGAATATGCACGAGTTGGGGTTGTGTGTATTATTGAGTGCACTAAACTTTCTCCTGTATAGACAGATTTGGATAAAAGATCGAAGTACCCATTTTTGGCCCTTCGTGATGATACATAATTAATGGACCAGCAGCAACATAAATTATCTCTCAATTATTCAGTTTTTGCCGTCAACGTGTCGATCGTTAGAATTCAAAGAAAGCAGATGACCCAATCCATCATATTCGGACATGTGTATATATATATATAATAGAGAGAGGGGTCGATAAGACAGTAAATATTTGCTCACCGATCATTCTTTAATCTTTACACCATAAATTCCCAGTCTCACTTTCCCGTACTGCTGGTACGTAATACTGCTATTTTTGTCATCTCAATACACAGTAATAAATAAAGAAAACATACAGTAGCCAGCTAGCTGGTCGCGCTTCTGCCGTTTATATTTAGCTTGTGATTTTTTCGGCCGAATGTATTGTATGTATTATATCAGTGAACATCACTTTACTTGGTCCGTACTTAATTGCTCCTAAAATTGATTAGATATAGTGAATTAATGGGCACTACATGTAGTGTTGTACAACACAAATAAATACGCGTATGAATAATAATAATAATAATAATAATAATAATAATAATAATGGAGAGATACGATATATGGAGCTGATGATGCATGTGTGGAGCCAATTAATATATTTGCCAAGCCATCACATCGCATATTATCTGGATTTATAAATATTGCACATTGAGTGTTTCTTGCTGTTGATCGATCTGCTTTGAATTTCAAACTTTGACTTGTCTCAATCTCCAACCTGGTGGGCAAATAATTATATAGAGCGAGGATGTAATTGTTCAAAGATACACGACCGCAAGTATCGTTGTCGTCAGTTGAAGAAAAATTTAATTGTAGAATCGAAGGGGTAAAAGGTGGAGATTATTATGTATGTACGCAAGAAGAAAGGGACAGGCATTGACGCTAATGGACGATGATATATATATATATATAAGCGGTGGTTAATTAGCTAGGAAGGGTGAGGGGCCATGTCCATGGGTGCATGGTCTTCCCTTTGACCCATCTGCTTGTCTTATGCATCACATACACGTTAAAGCGACACGCACCACACCTTTACTTCTCCAATTGGCCTCCACTCTGATTAACTTCCCCTTCCTTCCTTCCTTCTAATAACTTTCTTCTTTCAATCTGTCTTTTATCATTCTTTATTACTATAATACTCTCTACATGGACACACACACCACAAAGTGGCCCCATGTGTTTTTACGAAGTCCTCAATGAGCTGAAGCTGCACCAAATGTAGTTAATCACCTATAAAATCCACCTGCCTTGCGCTTATCCTAGTTGAATGGGTTTTTAGGGCTTTGTTTGGTTTGAGGGTAGAGTAGGGTAGGGGAGGTGAGGGGGTTATGTTACCTAGCTTATTTGATTTGCTGGAGGTTATGTTACCTTGTTGGGTTTATTATAGTTAGCAATGATCTTTTTTAAATGTAATTCTAAGTATTTTTTATGATGGACACTATACTTGGAACCTCTCTTAATTAGAATTCAAAACTTAATTCATTACACTGTTAAGAGAATAGTTCGTTTTTGTTAGAATCAACCCAGGCTTGTGGCCTCCCCAAAATCCATTTATGCGCTTATCGAGATAAAATTTCTCTCACATATTTACTTCAGAATCTGTGTCCGTTCTCCCAACAGACTATCCAAACAGTTGATATCAATGATGAATCACGTGGATTGCATATGTACGTTTCCTTCAGACAATGTTTTTTTTTTTTTTGCCAAAAACAAAGTCAAACTTCCTTACGTTCTTATCAGTGTTTTGAATCACGTCTCAAGTTAATATTATTAGCTAGCGAATTGATATGGAACTCCTTGATTGCATAGTTATATATGAACTTTATACTAGAACTAATTAGCTTCAAATTTTATTAACATCTAACATAGATTGAAAGAACTGGAATTATATACACACAGTACTATATAAATTGTTAATTTTAGAAAAATAGTTAGGTCAAGTTTCTGGTTAAGTTCTCCACCCACATGATGTAGTTATATATTCTATTTTTGAAATGTTACCATTAAACTATAAACTTACATAAAATATTATAATACATAGTAAAGTGTGATTAAAAACTTGACATAATAGATATATAAACAATTTGATATAAGTATGGTCTTTAATTTTATTATCAATATAATGAAAAATATAAAACTTGTATCCATTACATTATACATGAGGCATAATCTCAGTGTGACTTATTTTTAGATGCCTATTTAATTAATAATTGATCTCAACATGAAAGTAGATAATTTGCTGATGACACATCGCAACACCTTAAAAAAATAATAGTAGTATGTAACAAATTCCCATATATTCCTGACACAGTTCCAATACAACTAATAAAGTACGTGGATTATATGTTGAAGCTATTATATACATTTAATAAATCGAAGTGGGAAATGAGTATATAAGAATATATAACAAGTTCACCAATTATATGAGCTTAGAAAGTTGACAGTCGATGAATAAAATTTACATTGTTCACTCCATTCAATGTGCTTACACTATGCCAGATAGGCCTATAATTAATTTTGACGAGTAATGTAATTAAAAGAATCTGCAAAGGCCGAATTCTTTTGAAGATCTTTGTTTTGTTATTGGAACAAACAACCTTGTTTTTATCCCTTTTGTCTCCATTAATTCAGACATATATTGACTTATTTATTCAAAGTTGTTTCTTCGAAAAGTCAGCCACACACACACACATATGTGTTAGTGTATATTAATATGTATTAAGCACTAGGAGAACAACATAGTCCTGGTGTTTATAATACCCACAAGGAAATTTGTCTTAGCTTACACGTATATACTTAGTCGACATCTCTCGACACAAACTGAAATTACATTTTAGTCTATCGAGGATTTTCACGTTCAAATTACCCAGGCCAAAGGATTGAGGTAAGACTGCCTAGGGTTTTCTAAAGGACGTTAAGCAAGTTGATTACTGTTATGAGATCCACGTTAGAGAACCTCAAGAATAAAAGGTGGATTATAAATTCAAGGGAACATCTTCAATATACTAGTCTTTTAGATGTGGTCTCCCTTTAGGGGCTGATAACAAGTGTATTTTCATATAAAGTTCAATATTCACAAGAAGGGTTATCCACATACAATTTTAACCTAATAAGAGGTTGAGTGAAGTGTTGTGCAGAGGTACTGGACAAACCTTCTTCCGAAGTGGGTGCATTGTGAAGTGTGATTTATAAGTTTATAATACTATCCTTTTCATAGGTTAGTCTTTTATGACTAACTCTTCCTTTAAGCTTGTGTTGATAGTAATTACACAAACATATTTAAATTAGACTGTCATGAAAGTTGTTTTTCTTTACCTGATATAAAAGAAGTTGTTGAGATCATATATACTGCAAATATATATACTCCAATTATTCCCAGTGAATAATAATGTACTTAATTAAATAATCAATTATAGTTTATCTGTTAGAAAGGCATCCGTCACACACAAAACAATGCAAATATTCCTTGTAAATAAAGAATAAAAGACATTAAGAATCAGAAGTTCACTCTGTGTGCGCCTAAAGAAATTATGTTTCAAGTTGTAAACCTTTTGCTGACTAAGATAATGTAATGCAGTGTGGTTACTCAGTTACAAATCGAGGAAGGATAATAATGTGCATGTTTGGGAATTCGTTGAAAAAGTGATTTTACGTAAGTTAAGTTAAGTATGTGAAAGGAGTTTTATCTCGATTGTGTGCAACATGATTTCAACATGAAACTCAAACAAGTACAATATGTGTGTTTATTAATTAATAGGACCCCTTTCTCACAAAAGCCACAAAAACTTAATTTCTTTACCCAAAAGGTAAACAGCATTATATATATGCACAACAATGCAGCCCCATCACTACACAAGAAAAAGAGAATTCATAATGATGCGCACGCACGCACGGACATATATGTATGAGTGTTATTTTAAGAGAGAAGTTGTAATAGAAGCATAGAGAAATGATTGAGGACGTCTAGGTCAAATATAATTAGATTGCTGAACAGATAATCATTTTAGAAGGAAAATATTAATTAAGGTCTAAATCTCATCTCATTCCTCCATATGGCTTCATGTTATGTCCTCAACATATATAATTTGATCGGACCATGACGTCCCTTTGAGACACCTTCCAATCATGACCGATTCAAAAGTTATGGAAATAAAAAGCCCCATCCTTTTTAAAAAGGGAAAAGGGAAGAAAGATCTGTGATCGTTATGATTGTCCTTAATTTCTTGTCATCATACGGCTAAACTCCTAATTCATTTGCTGGGATCTCTTCAAACATTCCAAGGAGAATAAAACACAACATAATGTGCTTGTTTCAAAACATTTAACTCTTACCCACAAGTACATTCAACAGTGTTTTTCTGTAAAACGAGTTAATCTCCTTCACATATTTACCTCGACTTATATGTAAAAGTACTTCTCTATCGTGTTACCAAACGAGCCATATGGACCTTATATATTGACGCCCCAGTACTGCTCCCCCGTGGTGCAAGTTTGTTCTTCAATCTTTTGTTTTACTTTTATTTTTATCTTTACCATGTCTTTTATCAGGCTCGTGGAAATTTAAATTAATAATATATCTTACAGGACTTCTATTGAAGCGAGTCCTTATCTCAATTTAGTACAGGAGAGATATTAATATTAGCTAGCCTTGTATCTAATTCAGATTTCAGTTGTAAAAATTACCTAAATAAGCTAATGGTCTAAATGGGTTTAGAGACTTTAAAACTAAGAAGCAGATAAGATCTTTCAATGAAATAAAAAAGATGGATATTTAAGATAAAAATATATTATAAGACTACATGAAATTTTATAATCGAATCATTAAAAATTAAATTTTACAAATAATTACAATAATTCTCAGTATGACTTTTAAAAGTTCAGTAACTTAAAAAAACAATTCATCACAAACAAATAATCAATGGCTCTTCTCTGATTGCAATCACCCATATATATTTCGTTACCCTGATCAGCCAATTATAATTCGGAAAATTAAATGCCCATGATTTCATCATCAATTATAAAATAAACACAAAGGGATTGAATTATGTGCACATTAATCTTATAATTAATGATATAATAATAGACTTATAACGACACATGAATCATTGATTTGATTTGATATGATAGCAACATGACATTAATTGTGATGATGTCTGATGAAAGTCCCAAGTCCTAACCAACACAATAATATTGGACATAGAGAAATTTGCAAAAGCCCACCCCCTCCCTCTATATCTACATATAATTTTGCAGTCCTCTCTTGTCCCCCAAAATTCAAACTTTGTTCCAAGTTGGTGGTAAGAAACAAAGCAAAAGCTACTGGCCAGGGTTATTGTACTTGCCTCTCATTTGCATGCAAGTTTTACTACTCTGTGAAAGTTATACAAACCATGCTTACCAAAAGGCTTATCACAATAAATTCTCTCCACGTACCTTCCTCTTCTTTGTTCTCATCCATTCACTGCTTGATCTCCCACTTTCATCTTTTTGGTATATATTGTACATTGCACTCTCCTTTCTTATTACCACTTTGCTTCTAACGTTAACCCCATTCCAAAGCTCTTCCCATTTCCCTTCCACATCTCTCTCCATTATATATTCATCCAAATTTCACTCAATAATAATGCTCAATACCTTCTCTTTATAGGTTGTGCCCACTCACTTGGTAGATACTCATTATATTCTATTTGTAACATCCTATACATATTTGTTTTTAATCCAATATATACCCTTTATGATTATTTACCAAAAAATGCCCTTTATAAGTACAATTTAATAGAACTTTTTCTAACCCATTTAAGAAATATCCTTATTTCTTATTTTGTAGAAATTTTCCAATTTTAACTTACTATTAATATGAAAAAAAATTAGTTAATGGAACCTTATAAAAAGGATTGAGGTATAATCTTGTTTCTAGTGGAAGGGGTTTTAATTATTTAAACATGAGCTTTCAAGTTCATAAATAAATGCAAAAAAAAAATCTTTAAAAGAGTGAACCCTATTTGAATTGGACTATATTCAAATCTAAATTAGTCAGATATTCATATGAAAAAAAAGCAAGGGTATAATCTTACTTATCTTACCCAAATTATTTAGAATTCAACGTGGCTTTACTATAACAAGGCATTTTTAGTTAACTCATTGTATACTAAGGAAAGATTGATCTTGTTAGTTGATATTCCAAGTTGTTTTGCGGACGATTTAATAAAGTTCTTTATACTATATAATATATATAATTATTTAACATAAAAACGGTGAAAATCTTGTTGATCAACAACCTATGGGTATTTTTGTGAATATCTTGAGTTTGGAGGTATGTTACAGGAGGAAGAGTTTTGGAAAGTTAACTCGTCTAAACGATCTATTAAAAGCTAAAACAAAGAGACAACGGTAAAAGTAAAACAAGAGGATAAACGAAGAAAAAGAGAAGGACACTTGTTGGCTTCTCGATAGTGTAAATTGCAAGGATACAACGGGGTGCTTCAAAAAGTTTATAAACAATCTAAAATATAGAATGAATAACCTCTTTTACATATTTATTTTGTAAATGATGAAAGTTCTTCTTCTACGACACTTTGCTAGGCGCATCCAGATCCAATGAAGTGGCGAGATGTGATGTGTGATTCCTTTAGTTCATAACGCCTCTCTCTGCCTCATCACCACTCTCATGCATTCGCATCATCCCCTCCCCATTTAAACCCCACCAACCCCTCCTCTTCCCTTCACAATCTCTCCCCTCTCCCCTCCTCCTCATCTCTGTGTCAATTACCTTCCTCAGCTCGCAACCATGGTTGCTGTGTCTCGCCCTCCTTCTAACAACAACGTCTTTCTTTTCAAGTCCTGCAAGCGCGCGAACTTCTACGAGGGAATCCCTGTGATCGACCTCTCTGACCCTGACGCTGCCTCTCTCATAGTTAGGGCCTCTCAAGACTTCGGCTTCTTCAAGCTCGTCAACCATGGCGTCTCAATGGAGCTGATCACCGCTCTTGAGAATGAAGCACTCAGGTTCTTCGGGAAACCCCAGTCCGAGAAAGACAGGGCAGGCCCTCCTGATCCTTTCGGCTACGGAAGCAAGCGAATTGGCTGGAACGGCGATGTCGGCTGGATTGAATATCTCCTCCTTAACTTCAACCCTGATGTCATCTCCCCCAACACGCTCTTCGTCTTCAATCAATACCCACATACTTTCTGGTAAGCTAAAACAGAGTCCTTTGCTTCTTCTTTCCCCCATCATTTCTCTGTTCTAAACCGAAACAGTATCTCCCCTTAATGAATTCACTTTGAAAATTGTAACTTTTACACAAGATAACTGAGCTTATATCCAACGTGCCGTGATAACAAAGAGTGATTTTTCTCATGCGGGGTTAAAAATTTGCAGCTCTGCTTTGAAGAAATATGTTTCGGCGGTGAGGAAACTGAGCTATGAGGTGTTGGAATTAATGGCGGATGGGCTGGGGATTGAGGAGAGGAATGCATTTAGTAGACTCTTGAGGGACGAGAAGAGCGATTCGTTGTTCAGGCTGAATCACTATCCGCCATGTTCTGAGGTGGAAGCATTGAGTGGAAAGAACTTGATTGGGTTCGGAGAACACACGGACCCACAGTTAATTTCTGTGCTAAGATCCAACAACACATCGGGCCTGCAAATTTGCCTGAGAGATGGGACTTGGGTCTCGGTCCCATCGGATCACACCTCGTTTTTCATCAATATTGGCGATACTCT
>JANTPZ010095225.1:0-11730 GCA_025593235.1 Vachellia pachyceras | reverse complement strand
TGGCCCTTTGTCGTATGTTAACATACTCCTCCTCTTAATCAATTTACTAATCCAAGATCACATTATAGTATAATCACTTGGACTCCCACAATCCCAAATAATGTGGGACTCTTCCTTTGACACACCCACACACAAAATTTACAACATTAGTGATCGATGATGATGAATATGTGATGAGACCTTGTTTTTCTGATCAACGGGAAGGATGTTCCTTCCAAAGAAAGATCCTTGGCTTCCGGCACCGTCGTTGAAGGGATCATTGAACTTTCCATCGGCAGTTCTAAAGGGGACATCGACGGGGTTGAACCTCACGCCCACCATAGTCCTCCCGACGTTGATCAGATTGTACTCTTGGTGAATATGTCTCCTTATTCCCAGGTAAAACTGCCCTAAGAACACCGGCAGGTGTGGCTATATCCCCAACTTGTCCATGGAGTGCACAGTCTGCATACATATATCCAAACACACAAAATATTCATCATATACAAGTAATGACATTACATTATATATATATATATATATCTCTCTCTCTCTCTCACAATGATAATATTCTGATTTCATAAGGTGGATCGTGCGTACGAGGAACAGAAAGGTGTCGATGATGGTCATCCTAGAAACGGCTTCATGGAAGTCTTTGTGGATGAACTGCTGAACAACTCTGGAACACAGTTCTCACGAGATCCATTAGTGACATGCTCTCTGGTTTTGTGTTTCCTTCAAATTAAGTTTATGGGTGTGAGGAGCTAATGGCCATCGTCCAGGTCCTTATATAGACCTCCCAAGCCTACACTTGGCGTCATGGCACTGTTTGGCAAATTTCCAAAAGTGTTTATAAGCACTTATAATTATGTTCAAAAGTGTTTTTCCGCAAAACGAGACAATCTCCTCCACACATTTACCTCGGCTTGTGTAAAAGTATTTATAAGTACTTTTCCACCGTGTTGCCAAATTTATCCTGTATAACTATCTATGTACACCACACACACACACGGCAGCCTTCATTATCTTTGGCTCATTATTTAACTGTTTGAGATCGAAACGTGAATCACATATCTTTCATCAATTTGGACGACCATTTTCTGTGATATGCACTTTTGGTACAACAACGTAGAATACCATTAATTAATGAATAGTGCTGATTTATTTTATATATTATAAACCATTATCATACCAGTTACAATTCTATACCGAAATCTATAAACATTTATTTAAATTTTAAAAATTGCTTTTTGTACTGTTTAAAGAATATAAAATATTATTTTTAAAAACTTAAAAGAATAAAGAAAGAAAATGGGTTAAGCAAGTTGGCATTCCCGTCCAATTTAAATGGATTGTGTCCACGGATCCAACCCGCATTTCCACATCTAGGTGGCCTCGGGGTTTTTTCCCAATAAAATTAACGAATTGTACTGGTTTCTTAGAGAGGCCTTCAACTTGGTTGGTCCAACTCTACATACTCAACCGTCTTGTAGTTCAAAGGAGGGGTTTTATAATTCCTTTTACCGTGCATTATACATGTAGATCAATATTTTGAATAAAATAAAATTTAAAAGGTTAAAATAGCTTATTTTAGATTCGGCGATAAGGACTGGACATTATTATAATAACCCTTTTTTAGATAGGGAAGATTATAGGGCTAAACTTTCCTTATATTTATGCTGAAGGAGAAATCAGCATGTTAACTCGTTAACAAAACATGACTCTTCAAAATGTTGATTGCACCTAATTTAAATTTTATAAAATATTCATTATAAAAAATAAACAATTCTCTGTTCTCTCTCTTGCCGTCTGCAAAGTGCTATGGATTATCCGTCGCTTGCTCCTCCGTCTATGGAGGAGGAAGACCTTTTGCTTCAAAGCTCCAAAAAGTTTAAAAATGATTCTAGACATGCTGGAGCCTATAAACTTCAGGGGCAATGGCCTTGTTTGGGTGAAGCTCCTAGTACTTACCAAAAGGGTAGAACTTCATTTTTAGAGAAACTTAAAGGGACAGCCAGGAATGAAGATTTGGTTGGGCAAGAAGATGAAGGTATGCTTTCTGATGATTCTTTCTTTGATAATTCCTAGAGTAATATCGGAGAGGAGAGTGAGGAACTGTTCTGTGTTACTATGGAGGATCCCATTAGGAACTTTCCAACCTTCACTTTCTCAGAGAGACAAAGAAAAGGCTATATAAACCATGGAAAAATGTTGTGATCATCAAGCTGTTGGGAAGGCAGATTAGCTACAAGATTTTGGTTCAAAGATTACAGACCATGTGGGCTAGGAAGGGTATAATTAATGTCATCAATATTAGACATGGTTATTTTGTTGTTAAGCTTTCCAACAAGGAGGATTATATCAACGCTCTTTCTGGAGGGCCATGGATGATCTTTGATCATTATCTTACTGTTTAACCATGGGAACATAGCTTCAAAGCTCATAAAGCTTCAATTAGCAAAGTGGCTGTGTGGGTAAGGATACCAAACATTCCTATGGAATACTACGATGAAGAGACTTTAACCTGTATCGGAAATAGGATTGGTAAAACTCTGAAAGTAGATATGCACACTTCCTATCAGCTGCATAGTCATTTTGTAAGAATATGTGTTTTAGTTAAGTTAGGGAAGCAGCTCATGTCTAGGTTTCATCTTGATGGGGAAGATCATTTTCTAGAGTACGAAGGCTTACATTTACTTTGTACAAAATGTGGTATTTATGGCCACAGGTATGAATCCTGTCCACTGCAGAATGCTAGCACGAACACAAATAAGGAAGTGAGAGTGGAAGGAGGCCAGAAGTTTCAAGGTCAGGAGGTTAATGAACTAGTGCATTCTTCCAATCAGTGGAAAGTTGTTGAAAAACTCCGGTACCGGAAAAACAAAACGAAAAATAGTGAGCAAGAAAGGGCATCGTGTGCTGGATCACGATTTAATGCTTTACATGACGTGGATTTGATTGTTACCTCTCCTCAAAATGTTCCACAATCTTCTAAGGAGGTTCCGGCTATTGGGTTGAAGCGAGCGCAGCCACTGTGAAGGAAGTCAGGAGATGCTTTAGGTGTTCAGCGCCAACCTATGGAAATGACATTTGTGAGGGGGCCAAATGAGTTAGCTCGAAAAGGGCACCAAAGGATCAGGCCTAAGAGATCAGAAAAGCATGTGAGAGAGGAGACTATGACTAATAAGTCAAAGGGAGGTACTATACTTTTGTTGACATTGAGGGAGAAAGGCGTGGATCCGATTGAGAAGAGTTTAGGCGAGGAATATGTGGATGGAGATGTGCAGAATGTTTTAAAAGGAAATGTTGGTTATCATTTGGGTCGCCCAGTCGTAGGCCCAATTGAAAATATGGCAAATGATGGTGCATTGCTTTTTGCTTCCGGAGGTAATTGTGACGCTATGGATGAATGCATGGTTAAGGGCTTGGACTTTGCTGTTGACTTGGGCAACCCAGGTGACACTAAAGACATGTTTTTGGGCCTCGGTGCGGAACAGATTTTGGCTCCAGGTGGCGCTCCTATCACAGTGGGCCACTTTCCTTCTGGGTCGTTGAATGTGGCGATTGCTATGTATGAGTTGGGCCTTTTGGCTAATTGCCCAGTGGAATCTGATGCTGACATGGCTTCCAACATGGGTTTGGGAGAAAAGGAGCTTAGGCCTTCCTCTGCTGGTCTCTCCTCTCATGGCGTTGTGGATGATTTCCTGGATAGTGTCTCTTGCGTCCAAGAATCTCAATTATTTTGATTATGTGTTATTTTTTCAGTGTGTCTGCTATTTCTTTATTATTAATTTTATGGATAAAATTTTATTTTGGAATATTAGAGGTGCTTGTGGGAATGGTCTCTTGAGGAACTTAAAGCTGGTTCTTAAGGAACCACAACCTAGTCTAATCTTTTTGTCTGAGACTAAATGCAGGAATTTTTCTCAGTTCCATATCTTTAGTAACTTGGGTTTTGATGAGGTCAGATGTATTCCTAGTGAAGGTAGGTCTGGTGGTTTAATTGCTGTTTGGAATTCAGGTAATATTTCTGTTAAAATTATAGAGGAAAATAGGCAATTCTTTCACTGCGAATGTTCGTTAGCTGGAGCTCCTAATTTTTTAATCACTGTTGTGTACGATATTCCTCACTCCAATTATAGACAAATTCTTTGGGAGAGGCTTGAGGTTATAGCTGCTAATTCCTATTTGCCGTGGATTGTTGTTGGCGACTTTAATGATATTAGATGTTTAAACGAGCGTGTTGGAGGCTCTATGGTTAATCTTGCGCATATGAGTTTTTTCAATGATAAAAGTATGGCTTGCAATCTCTCGGATTTAGGTGCCATTGGTCCTAAGTTCACTTGGAGAGGTCCTTGTCTTCCTCGATGTACAATATTATATGAGAGGCTTGACAGGGCTTTAACTAATTCTCAACTCTTATCTCTCCTGTTTGATTGTTTCCTCAAAGTGCTGTCTCGTACTAATTTTTCAGATCATAATCCTTTGGTTCTTTCTTTGGGCCTTCGTGTTCATAATGATCATGTGGTTCGCCCTTTCTGTTTCGAAGCTATGTGGTTGACCCATGAAGACTTCCAGAATTTTCTTATGAGTA
This sequence comes from Vachellia pachyceras, assembly GCA_025593235.1. Classification (NCBI taxonomy): domain Eukaryota; kingdom Viridiplantae; phylum Streptophyta; class Magnoliopsida; order Fabales; family Fabaceae; genus Vachellia; species Vachellia pachyceras. The sequence continues at coordinate 7,157 of JANTPZ010095225.1, read as the reverse complement.
GTTGGGATGATAATGGAGACCTTGCTTCAAATATGGAGAATTTGAAAATGCCGCTTCCTGGTTGGAACAAAGATGTTTTTGGCTTGGTTGAAAAAAGGAAGAGTAATATTCTGGCGCGTTTAAATGGTATTCAAAGGTCTTCCTCCTATCCTTACTCAAATTTCATGTGTAATTTAGAGAAAGAGTTACAGCAGGACTTGCAGGAGGTGCTTAAGTTAGAAGAGATAAAGTGGTTTCAGAAATCTAGGGCTGATTGGATTACTCAAAGGGATGGCAACACAAGGTATTATCATTTGAAAGCTAGCTCCAGGAGAAGGAAAAATAAGATCCAAGCTCTTAGGGATGATAATGGAGCCTGGGTGCACAACAACGAAGATTTGAAAAGTCTTGTGACTAGGTATTTCCATAATTTATTTCAGGTGGAAGATGGCGATCCTTCGTCTTTTCGGAATTCTGGCTCTTCTTTTCCTGTTATTGATAGTTCTGTTTTAAGCCAAATGGGTAAGACTCCTAGTGATGAGAAAATTCGCGAGGCAATTTTTGCTATGAGGCCTTACAAAACCCTCGGTTGTGATGGTTTTCTCTTGTCTTTTTCCAAAAGAATTGGAACATTGTTGGTAGCACGGTGTGTAATTTTGTTAAGGCTGCCTTTGAGGGTTAAATGAATCTGTACGAAGCTAATAAGACTTTAATTACTCTTATCCCCAAAAGAGAAAATCCCGATAAAGTGCATCATTTTTGCCCAATTTCTTTGTGGTCTGTTCATTATAAATGTGTCATTAAGATCATCGCCAGAAGGTTGAAAAGAATAATGAATGAGCTTGTTTCTCCTTTTCAAGCTAGTTTCATTCCTGGTCGTCACATTCAGGATAACATCATTATTGGCCAGAAGATTTTTCATACTATGAATAAAGCTAAGGGAAGGAAAGGTTTCATGGCCCTAAAAATTGATCTTGAAAAGGCTTATGACAGGGTTAATTGGAATTTCATGAGGCTTATTCTTCAGGAAATAGGATTTGAGGAGAATTTTACTAATCTTCTTATGAATTGCATTACTTCTACTTCCTATAATGTCTTATGGAATGGATGCTTATCAAAATTTTTTACCCCCAAGAGAGGCTTTCGCCAGGGGACCCTATCTCCCCTTTTCTTTTTGTTCTTTATATAGACAAGCTTTCTCATATAATTAACGATGCTGTCAATGCGAATCAGTGGCATCCCTTTCGCATTGGTAGAGAGGGCCCTCCCATTACGCATATCATGTTTGCAGATAATCCGCTTTTATTTGGGGAGGCCACGGAGGAGCAAATTGTAGCTATGATGTCTTGCCTTGATCATTTTTGCAATGCTTCAGGTGCGAAGGTTAACATATATAAATCTTCTATCCCTTTCTCCAAGAAGGTCTCTCTAGGATGAGGATGAGTATCCAAGATATTTCGGCATGAAAATGTCAACTGATATCAGTAATTATCTTGGTTTTCCTCTCTCTAGGAAAAGAAGGCAAACCGAGAAATTTCAATATATTGTATACAGAGTCAGAAGCAAACTGTCTGCTTGGAAAGCCAACTGTCTCTTGGTTGCAGGAAGAATCACTCTGGCTAAATCGGTGTTGATCTTCTGCCCTCTTTACCCAATGTCAGTGGTTAAAATTCCTGTGGCCATTTGTCATGAGGTGGAAAAGATTCGACGCAATTTCATTTGGGGCTCACAGAATAGTAGTGCTTTTCATGCTGTGCGCTGGGAAATTGTTACTCTTCCAAAATCCCATGGGGGTCTTAGTTTTAAAAGGCTGCAGCCGATGAATAGGGCTTTTGGAGGAAAATTGGCTTGGAATCTCCTTTTGGGAGCGCAAGGGCTATGGCTAAAGTTTTGGAGAATAAATATATGTTTAGAAGTGATCAAAACTTATTTAATTCTTAGCCTGGAGACTCTAGCTTGTGGCGTTTTATCTGCGATCAACAGAACCTGGTGGAGGATGGTATGAAATGGCAGGTTAAAAATGGAAGTATGGTGAGTTTCTTCTACGATATCTGGTTAATCCCAGGTAAGCCAATAAAAGATCTGTGTTCTAAAACTCTTTCTGAGGAAGAGGGAAGATCCAAGGTAGCTAACTAGGTGGTCAATGGTAGATAGGACTATCATCGGCTTAATGGGCTGGTTCCTAGGGAGATGATCTTCAGATTAGCCACCGCAATGCCGCCTAGGCCCGATGCTGGTAATGATTTGATGGCATGGGGCTTTTTTGCTGATGGTAACTTTATGGTTAAGAGTGCTTACTTTTCTATCGAAATTAACCCCCTAATTTATATTGCTCTGTGTTCAAGTTGATTTTTCCTATGGAAAATTTTTCACAAAAGACTCCCAACTAATGCTTGGAGAAGCAGATTGTCTAATGTGTCGTCTTTATGCCCCTTTTGTCATGAGGGAGACGAGGATATTATGCATATTCTTCGTGATTGCCAGTATGCGAGAGATTTATGGGTCAAAGTTGTGAGGCCTTCATGTTTGGCTTCATTCTTTTCGTGTTCTCTTCATGATTGGGTTGCTATGAATCTGGCCAGGAATTTGGGTTACGATTTTACTCCTAATTGGGACCTTTTGTGGGGAGTTGCTTGTTGGCGCTTATGGTCGTGGAGGAATAAGGCCATGTTCGTTACTAATTTCTCTAGACCAACTGATCCTTTTAATGTTATCATTGCTTCTTGGAAGATATATACTCAGACTAATGATATTCTTCAGTTGAACTCTGAGCAATATGCTCCTCATCTTTAGCGGTGGCTTCCGCCTAGTAGTGGGTGGGTTAAAGTCAACGTCAACGGAGCAGTTGCTTGTTTTTCCCAGAAGGCTGGTTGTGGAGGTATCATTAGGGACCATCAGGGTTCCTGGATTGTGGGGTTTGCTAATTCCTTGGGTCAATGCGAGTCTCATGTTGCCGAGGAATACGCAATTTACATAGGTTTTCAGATGGCCTTTGAGTACGGTTTCAAAAGGATAATCTTGGAGTCTGATGCGAGGCTACTGGTTGACATGATTAATACTGGGTGTAATATCACTAACACTGGTTTGCTTTTTGTAGATATCAGGAGGATCAACGAAAAGGATTGGACGGTTATTATCCGGTATGTGCCAAGGGAGCAGAACTGTATAGCTGATGTGCTGGTTAAAGAGGCTATATCTTCTCCCAGAGTCTACTACTCTTACCCTCTCTGCCTTTAGGAAATGTGCTTCAAGGATCTATTGGGTTTATACCCCTTCACTTAGTGTTTTTCTTTGTCTTTTGAGCTCTGTGCTCTCTCTTTTTGGCATAAAAAAAATGTTACAAAATATTCTATATATGCACAGATCCATCCCTAAAGTCCAAATCCGTGAGTCTTCCTGTTCAAAACCAAAGGCCCGGGGAGGCCCGGGGTTTGCTCTCAGTTTCAGAGCTCTGAAATAGAAAACAAACGCACAGCTTCCGCAAAGTTGGTCACCTACTTGCCATCAAGGGAAATGGGTGAAAACAAGAGAAAACGCGGGCGAAAGACGAAAGTCGCGGGCGATAAAATCGCGGCGGAAGAGGAATGCAACAATAAAGCTACCACCTCAATCACCGGCGGAACGTCTGATCCCAGTAACCCCGACAACTCACGTCGTCGCCCCGGACGCCCCAAAAAGACCAACCGCAAGGAAAACTCTCAACTCAATATCGTGGCTTCACCGGGACGGAGAAGTTCAAGACTCGCCCAGCAGAACGGAGATTCTGAACCCCAGGGTTTGATTGTAGAAACGCCATTAACACCCAAGTGGGAGGACGTGGTAAAGGTGGTTCCTTCCATGGATGCTGTGGTGAAGGTTTTTTGTGTGCACACCGAGCCGAATTTCTCGCTGCCGTGGCAGAGGAAAAGGCAGTACAGTTCCAGTAGTAGTGGGTTTATTATTGCAGGAAGGAGGGTATTAACTAATGCGCATTCTGTGGAGCATCACACCCAGGTCAAGCTCAAGAAACGTGGTTCTGATACGAAATACTTGGCAACAGTGCTAGCAATCGGAACTGAGTGCGATATTGGTATTAACACTTTTCGTTTTAGTTGATTTACTTTATTTGGTTCGGTAAACAAATTTTAAGATCAAAGCTTGGATTTTTGTCTTTAATCATGAAATTGCACCTCGAGAAACTTGATCACTTTTGATAGCATGAATCTACTGTGTTTGAAACTCAAGCGCACTCTCTATCTAGACATACTGCTTGGTAAATGGGTAGGTTTTGAGTGTGTCCTCCCTGGTGTAATAATTTACAAACTAGATGTTGGTTGGTACTCTGATACATACAAGGATGTGTGTTTGTATTAATTACCCCGCACGTCGCTTGCTTCCATGTCTAATAGGGTAGTGTTAGGGCTCAAAATTCACAAAGCGGGTTCCACATCCTAAGGAGCGTTCGCTTGGCTGAAGCCTGTTTGTGGTCTGTTAGAGGTTTTATAATATCAAGACTTGCATGCACGCCAGATTCTGGATTCATCTAGATAGTTGGAATGGAATTGAAAGACTTGCAGTAGTAATGAAAGAATGAAAGGGAGTCGAATGACTGGCAATCAGTTCTTCCTATGATAGGTTGATTGGGTGGGTTTGGAATATCATAGAATTTCCGCATATCACTTTCCATTCCATTTACTTTCAGTCTATTTCTAGAGCGTGGCCAAAAAAAGTCTACCTTTAGAGGCAAAGGAGTATGCAGCCCTAGTGAATATCTTGCAGAAGATAACGCACTCTTAAACATAGCTTGATTAGTTGGGAGAGTCCTCACTTCTCATGAGTCATATCCATCCAATATGGGACTCATGCTACAAGATCATACCTAGTTGGAAAGACTGGATCCAGCGCAGTTGGGGACACAAACTAGGTTCTTCTACCACTGGACGAAGAGGAGAACCAACTTCTAATAGCAAGTTGGCAAGGGGAAAGAAGGCAAGGAGTTTCACTCCCTGCAGACGTGGGAATCAGATTTTGAACCCTCTGCTGTGCTGTGCAGTTGATAAATTTTTGTTTTTTAAAAGCTGCCTGATCCCTAGTGTCACGGGACGATTACTCTCTCCCCCAAAAGATGTCTCATGCACGCGCCCGCTTATATAGCCCAGCACCCTCTCGAGCCTCTCCGATGTGGGACTTTGACACTAGGCACATACGACATCCAAGAGGATCTAAGCTCATAGGAATCAAGCCCTGGCATGATCAATTCACATTCCATCTCATTCTACTCCATACTTTCAAGTGTCTGGAAAGTCTCAACTATATTTCATTTATTTGTTTTCTTCCAATAGCTAAATTAGATGGTAATGTACTGTGTGTGTCTGGATTTGAATGATGATTCAGCTAAATTAGATGGTAGTTTACTATGTGTGTGGCTGGACAAATCACCTATCATGCTAATGTCCTCTGGATTTGAATGACAATTCAGCTATGTTGACGGTGAGTGATGATGAATTCTGGGATGGAGTTTCACCTGTGGAGTTTGGAAATTTACCTGCACTGCAGGATGCTGTGACTGTTGTGGGCTATCCAATTGGAGGTGACACAATCTCCGTGACTAGTGGTGTTGTGTCACGAATTGAGATACTCTCTTATGTTCATGGTTCAACTGAACTTCTGGGACTGCAGGTTTGGATTTTCAAAGTGTTTTGGTTTCTTAAGTCTCCACTCCCCAATTTATTTGTTTATAGATGATATTGATGACCTTTCTGGTGCCCTTTCATTTTCACAGATAGATGCAGCTATAAACTCTGGAAACTCTGGTGGGCCTGCTTTCAACGATAAGGGAAAATGTGTTGGAATTGCCTTTCAGTCTCTTAAGAATGAAGATGTGGAGAATATAGGATATGTAATACCCACACCTGTCATTCAACATTTTATTTGTGATTATGAAAGGAATGGAGCATATACAGGTATGTGTGGAGAGTGCGCACGCACCTGTCGTTTCTTTGTTTGATTCATCCTCTCTCCCTTCTGAAAACATTGAAAATAATGATCTTAAATGTGGAAGATAACTTGAATTTTGTTTTGACATTATATTTTGATGTCCCTTGGTGCTTGACTGGTGTCTCCAATTCCGTTTTCTAGTTATTGTATCTTTGATGGGATGGTTTAGGTACTAATCTGATGCTTGTCAGGATTTCCAATTCTTGGAGTTGAGTGGCAAAAGATGGAAAATCCGGATCTGCGGATGTCAATGGGGATGGAGCCAGAACAGAAAGGTGTGCGCATAAGAAGAGTTGAACCCACAGCCGCGGGATCCCATGTTTTGAAGCCGTCTGATGTCATTCTTAGCTTTGATGGTGTCAATATTGCCAATGATGGAACAGGTAATGACCCAGTTTCTTTATACTAACCCATGTGCTACTCATCCATGCCAACTCATGTATCATTTGGTGTGTAATAAACTTTAACTTAGGTTAGGTTAAGTGGGTTCAAAGAGTGATTCATTCAACTGGATTAAGTCAGGGAAGGAGTTCATCAAAAGTCCCATATGACTTAGTTGAACATAGAGAGAGAGAGGGTTCTGATCCAATGAAAGGAAGGCAAGGAGCATGTAGGGGTAGAATAAAATGGGCAAGCTCTCGTTTGAATAAAATCCAAGGCCCAAAGCCTATTATTTTAGCAACCAGGGCTGTTCAGTTTAGCGTTCATTCTAGTTTTTTATTGGCTTTTTGCTAGGCTAGCTTTGGTTATGTTTGATCGAACTAGGTACTGACTGGTTCACTAGTTTTTCAGTTCAATCGGCTAGTCCAATATAGTTTTTTAAAAGTTGAGTTAATAGGTGCCAAGTAGCATGCGTGGGACTTGTAAGTGATTCCATGCAAGACATAGTTTGCCATGAGTGAGATCTGTGCATGTAGATGGGTTAATTGAAACTGATTATTCATTATTGATTATTGATGCTGCAAATTGGGATTCGTTTCAAATATTTCTCAACAGAAGGGAATCCAATGACACCATTAAAATTTCATACTGCTATGCGATGTTAACATGGTTTGATTGTGACCAAATCATACCTGCACTTTGCAAACATCTAGCTGGTCTGTTATGAACATTGTACAAAAAACCGGTTCGGACCGGCCGGTCCGACCGGTGAACCGCTAAACCGGCGGCTTGGCCGGTCCGAACCAAGGTCAACTCGGTCA
>JANTPZ010095224.1:0-11843 GCA_025593235.1 Vachellia pachyceras | reverse complement strand
CGGCCTAGTATTCAAGATTATCAGATTGTATTCAAACATTTTCTAACAGGTGCGTTTTATTTACCATACTCATTTAAAGTGGCTTTTTAAAAAAAAAATTGAACTTTTGGCAAGTTAATAAAATTGGATGTAGTATATATATTTGAAAGTAGAGAATTTTATGATCAAACTATATCAAATTTCTTATATCAATTGTCAAGTTCCAATAACAAATAACCACAATTGTATTTTTCATGTGGGTTTGCATTTAAATGATTATGTTTTAAAAATAGAATACATGATCATGTATAATTAGAGAATTTGATATGATGGGTACAAGTAATTTGATCTAGTTATTTTCTGGAATTTTATATTTCCATAATAGAGATAAATATGTAGATCCATACCTTTATACGAATGAATGTAAGAATTAGACAAAATATTTACTTTAACTCTAAAATATAAGAACTTAATCCAACATGTTTCTTAAATTCATAATCACTCGAAATATTCTTATAAATTATTCATATTAATGGATTCATCAAAAGTTAAAAAGAGTTTCAGGCCAATGACATTTGAATGAGTTTCAGACCAAATTACTGGCTTTGTATATTTTAATTTAAATTAAAAGGCATTCTTTTATTTTTTGAAATCACATGCTTCTTTTATTTTTCTCTTATTCTGCTAACAATTTTATTAAATCATATGAAGTTAATAAAATTAAAATGGTCTTTCAAAACACAAGCTTCTTTCATTCTAAATTTTAGTAATTAATGAAATATTTTAAGATATTGTTAATAAATACAGAATATCTATATATTAAAAAATATTTTAATGAATAATTATTATTATTAAACTATTAATCAATAAGCCAATAATCCATATATTTATTGAAGGAATATTAAATTAATTCATTTTATCATTTCCCGGTAATCCATATATAAAATGAACGAGATGATTCAACGTCTCGACCTAGGGTTTATCTCCAAGGAGTGGAAGAAGCGCCGCTGCGAAAGCTTGGAAGAACACAGCAATGGGTGCATTTTTTTCCCTCATCTATACTTTTCCATTTGGAATCAATTTTTTTTTATCTTCTTCTAATTCCTCCGTGACTGATTTTTTTTTTTGTTGGTGTGATCTTGAATTGCATTGCCACTTTTAGCGAGAATCAAGGTTCATGAACTGAGGCAGAAGACGAAGGCCGAGCTGCTCAACCAGCTCAAGGATCTCAAGGCCGAGCTTGCTTTGCTCAGAGTTGCTAAAGTCACCGGCGGTGCACCAAACAAGCTTTCCAAGATGTAAGCATCTCTCGCTCTTGGTGTTTTTGCTCTGGATTACATTTTCAATTTGATCCCTGAAAAGTATACTTCCTCGCACTTTAGCCTTGGATTTATTTAGCCATAAAAGAAAAGAAAATCGTTTTGGTGGTTTGGTTGAGTGAGTAAACAATTTGTTCAAATATGGAAGAGTTAATTGGCTTTAAGTTATAAATTTTGAGTGAATAGTTTTGTCCCTGTTTGATTGTCTATGGGCTGTTTGTGTTTGTTTGTTTTATCATGTGGTGCAGTAAGGTGGTGAGGTTGTCCATAGCTCAGGTGTTGACCGTTATATCTCAAAAGCAGAAGGCTGCATTGAGGGAGGCATACAAGAACAAGAAGTATTTGCCTCTTGATCTGCGTCCTAAGAAGACTAGGGCTATCCGTAGAAGGCTTACTAAGCACCAGGTAATAAGTTACATTATTCAGTAATCCATTGCGTTTTCTGTTTTTTCTGATACTTTACTTTTTTGTTCCCCTGCTTTCTGTCACTTCAGTTCTGGTTCATTTGTGATTGAAATTTCTCCAGTGTTGTATGAGGAGCTAATTTGCAGAATTACAATATCTAATATGCCAAGTGGACTTAGAAATTTAAGTGAAGCTAATAGAACCTGCAGTTGTGAGTTTGTGTTGTTGGGGATTTAAAGAAGGGAACTTAACTGAGTTGGTTTGTTTTATATTCGTGTATTCACACGAGACTTCATATTTTTATACTTAGGATTTGCTTAAAATATCGTGATATTTTGCTGAATGCTCTAAGAAATCATGCGAAGGTACTGGAACCTGTGTTTATGGATTTATTTGGTTTTGGTTCTTAAATGTATATAGACTCGACTGCATTTGTTTCTCTTCATCTTCATGTGTATGCTTGAAGGTTTTGCACTTCGGAACATAATTTTTTTTGTTGGTATTGTACCTTTGTTTTGAAAATGGCCTGAACTGCATTGTGATTTACATTTATTGACAAAAATAAAGTACTGGTCTTCTAAGGACCAAAGGTTGGTTCCTGCTAGCGCTTTTCAATCACATTCAACAAGAATTTCCCAATATCATGTCATTATGCAAATGAAACCTACTATTCTGAAATTAAAGCCAGCCAGGTCTGTCTGGTTTGCTTGACTAACTGGGTATTAGAAGATAAAAGAACATCATATTTCTTGGCTTGAACCTATCGGGCTGGTCTGGTTTTAGAAACAATTATACTCATGAAATATGACGTTTAGATCTCATGATTTTCTATTGACTAGATTAATGTGAACCTGGTACATCTTGATTCGGACTTGGATATTTATGATGACTAGGATGGATGTATGATCATTCTACCCTTTTTGCTGTTTAAGTATTGTGGTTGATCAATTTCACTGGAGTGACGTAACTTTAGGCTAATCTATGGACTTGATTCGATGATGACGCGTCTCTATTACTGTTTATGCAGGCATCACTGAAGACCGAAAGGCAAAAGAAAAAGGATACATACTTCCCTTTGAGGAAATATGCCATCAAGGTGTAGGGTATTTGGTCCATCTTTTGTGTGCTTTTTTATTTATTACAAGTTTTGGTACGCTTTTTAACAATTGTATTCTATTTGGATTGAATTTAATCGAACACCAATTTTGAGCGTCACTGTTTATGATTAGTCCATTGATTGCTTTGACTCGCGAAAGTTATTGAAAGCCAAATTTAATCCTTGAAAGATGATCTTGGTCCTCTTTACTCCTGAAAGATCAAAGTATCTGGGCTAGAATAAAACGAGGTTCCAGGAAATAAATCTTTTGGAATCATGCCATTAGTTTAGTCCGGTTGTTTCCTAACGAGTATTGAATAATCTTCTTTAATGTTTAATCATCATTTTATTAAATAATTAAATAATGAACATTTTTATTAGGTGCATGGTTAATATAAAAACTTATACACTCTTGCTACCCCTTTTCTTTGGTGCAATTTTACAACATTGATTCGACGACAACTTTCTACTTTCCGAACTTCCACAAACAGTTCTATGCAGTGCATGTACTGAGGAAATGCGCATGGCATCTACATTAGGCGGCATTGGCTGTATCCTGACTTGGATAGCTATTTACAATAAAAGGAAGAATCATTCTTTGATACAGACAATGAAAATTAAGGTTACAAGCCCATGTCTAAAGCACAAGGAGCTGCGTTATTCGCGAATTATATAACCAGTGCAGCTCATCTCAAGTTCTGTATGAGCACCCAGAGGACCCACTCTAGTTCTACTTTGATGTACGTTAATGAAGAGTCAAACCAGTAGAAGAAATCCTGCAAGGCATTCTAATTGAAAGGGCGTGAGGCTTCTGCTGGCCTGCAAATAGATTGCCAGCCTGCACATATTTGCAGAACATCTTTAAAAGAATGTGAGGGTGCTTCTATGGTCCAAGTTGGATAATATTCAGAAGGGTGGAACATGAATCCCTCTGTGTGCTGTGTTTGTAAGAATGGCTGCGCACCATTCAGAAATATGTCTCCTTCAGATATTATGGTGCCAGTTTTTTGCTCCTCCTTATCAGCAGCCTAAGGAATTATTAATAAATACCACAAGTTCACTACCATTAGAAGTTGTAGTCAATGTCTTGAGAGGATTTAGCAAAGGAGATAGCTTAGGTACACTACTAACACGAATATAAAAGCCTGAGATGGCATAACGGTTAAATGGTAGATGTTTTGACCATTCAGAGAGAAGCCATGCCAAAATATTCACTTGGAGCATTTGATAGGCCACACAGGGATAAGTCCCCAATTAATGGGTTTTAAAAATAAAACTACAAGCAAAGGGACTAATGTCCTACCTTCTCTGTATAGAATTCAAATGTCTTTTTCTTAGTTCCTGCTTCATAAACGTTGCACTGAGAGTATACCTGTAGAATGCTCTCGAATCATTATTTCCATAATACTAATAACCTGCATGCAAGAATAACAACAAAGGAAAGAAAGGAAGACAGAAGAGAAGTACTTACCTGAGATTCAACACTAGCACAAACAGCATATATGCTCCAGTTTCTGGTATAATTGTTGTACAGATGAACTTTTCCAAACCTAACACGAGGTTGTCTTTGCCGTATCCCATCAAAGAAGCAGTGATGAATTGTCACCCGGATGCATCTATCACCGACGTGAGACGGGTCTGCTCCGATTAGCATGGTCTTATCATGCTGTGCAAAGTAACATCTGGTGACAGAGTCAAATAATTCAGTTGTACACAATTTGCAGCTCATTTTAAACATCCAGAGAGCTGAACCGACCTTGATACAGTAATATCTGTGCTTTGTCTTGTGATGTCTATGAGCCCATCATCGTAATCACGAAGGCTGCAACGATCTATCCATATATGCCTAGAGTTTGGTTTTATTTGAATGCCATCAACATCATGACCCCTACCACCTTCAAACTGTAGATTGCATATAATTACATTCTCACACTCTTTTAGCCTTGAGCCCTTTCCTGTGAGCTTTATGCTCTGGCCTCGGCCATCTATTGTCTTGTAAGACGATACGTTCAAGTATGATGAAAGATGAATTGTGCCCGACACTTCAAAAACGATCCAGAGTGGCTCCTTTCTACGACATCCTTCCCGAAGGGATCCAGGACCATCGTCTGGAAACAGATTATGGCCAACAGATTAGTGTAGTGATAAATTTTGATACCTTTGCATGCTTTATAGCCTCTAATGAAAATACATGATAAGTGAGCACCAGCCTCCTCTACTAAGCAAAAACCTCAATAGCTCAATACTTTTCTATTATATTATTGATACGATCAGTATCCTCCCATTTATTCCACTGTATCTATAAGCTCAGATACATCCGAAATCATCATGACATTTAAATCACCTATCAATTTGAAATAAAAAAAGACAGAGAGAAATGTGTTAGAAATATAAGTTAGTTAAAGTGGTTAGTGTTAATCATTTAGTTAATAATCTAAAAGTCTATATAAGTGGTCATAATGTAATGATTTGAATGTGTGATTGAATAATCATCACCAAAGAGTGAGAGGATGAAGAATCCCCACCAATGCAAAAAGAAGGGGAGGATAACTTGGATCTCCCACTTCAAGAGTCCCCAAAAAATGGGGTTAGTTCATCACCGTCAAAAGAGGGTAGATTAGTGTTGTAAACAAAAATGGTTTATGTAATACATTCAATTTCTTCTTCCACTTCTCAATCTATTCTTGTTTTCAATACTTTCAACATGGTATCAAGAGTATGCTGGTTTCCTGGGAAATGTTGAAGCCCATGGTGGTTCTTGGTGTTCCGGTAGAACAATCCAGTTCCTTTCTTGGTTGAGCATCATCGCCTCCTTCCACATCAAAATTGGCTTCGATTCACCGATTCAAGTGCTCCTTCAAGAATTCTAATCCAGTGGTGGACTGGAACAACATTCAGCGAGTTCGGCAAAGGGAGCCGATATATTGTAGATTCGCACAGTGAAAAACTTGCAAGAAATGCAACCACACCGAAAACTTGTTGATTCTTGAGATGCATTCTCTGGTTTTACCATCTTGATGATTCCTGCAACTTCCATTCTCATTGTTGTCGCCATTGGACAATCGCATTTCTGTCACGATCTTGGAGATTCATGCCGTATAGTGACATTGTGGTAGATCGCCTTCAAAATCAAGATCTTGGCGTGTCCAACAGCAAACAAGAAAGCAAGAAAAATGTCAAGAACCCATGACCATTTTCTTTCCTCCTCCTGTTCAGTCTGAATTATATCATCTTTAATAGGTTGAAGATCTTTCCTACCAAGTTTTGGAATCTGATCAGCATTCCGCATTCTGACTGACTCCTTTGCATCATTTTCATCAAATTCCTTCTTCTTATCATGAGAGAGCTTAATCTGGTAGATCAACCAGAAACAAACACCAAGCAACAGAATAATTTGTAGAACATGCTTTAACTTGATGTCTTTGGACCTGTGGTTTCTACTTGGTGTACGCTTCATCATGATTCTTTTCTTCTCCAAATAACAAGGACAAGCTAACGGAATAAGGAGGCAGAGCGAAGAAGGAAGGAAGCAATCGAAAGCTGCTGGTTTTTTTTTTGAAGTTGCTCCACCATTGACTTACAGAATGCCCGAAAGAAGAATTCTTCTGAAGAATCAGAGAGCCCAAGAGGGTCAGGACCTGCAAAAGAGTGGCTGAGTTTTGCAGAACGAGAAAGTGATTCAATCCATGAAGCTTCTAAGCAGACTCAAGATGGATTTGTAAGGGCTGTTGAACTGTTTGCCTCGGAATTAGGAAAGCTAACGAGCAAACTTAAGGCGGTGGCGGGTAAGAAATCCTCAGAAATTCTAATATCTATTGCCGAAGACATACAGTTGCAGCTGAAGAATGTTCACTCCCAGATTGAAGAAGACATCGAGAAACATACAAATCTTTGTGAGTCAAAGAGAAAACGGTTGGAGTCAAGATTAGATCAGCAGAAACAGTTGAGGTTGATTCACGAAAAATTCAAAGAAGAGATTAACCTGTATATCCAGTATTGCAGAGGTTCTATCGAAGGTCTGGAAGCAGAACATATAGAGATCAAGGGAGCCCTGGAAAAACAAAGGGCATCACATAGAAAGCTTCTGTCACAAGTTGAAAAATGAGTGGAGATCCAACTCAATGATGCTTAAAGGAAGATCACGGCTCCTGCAAGCTCATCGAATCCACCATTGTTGCAGTCTCCGGTGCACATTCCATCTCCAATGCGGGCACCTCCAGTGAAGCCTTTGAAGCAATGCAAGCCAAAGGCAAAGGGCCCAAATAAGAGGAAAATGAGTCTTGAGGAGAAGCACAAATTGGGGATTGGTTTGCAGAGTTTGCCGCCAGAGAAAAAGGAACAAGTGGTACAGATTATAAGGAAGAGGAATGGACATTTGAAGCACGATGAGGATGAGATCGAGCTTGATATACCCATTTACAGAAGGCAAGGTGTGATCAATTACTCCAAGAAAGAAACATAATATCTTCATAATCTAGTGTACAATCTGAGCAAAGTTGGTCAAGCAATTGAGAACAATGATTTGGCTACCGCCGGTTGTGTTCTTGGGGGCAGCACTAATATGGACTGGGTCCAAAAGGCTATTATAGCCTTTAACAAGCTAAGCTCAAGCTTTGGAGAAAAGGTTGAGAAAGAGAATTCTCTGAACAGTAAACAAGGAAGCTAGAGCCTAGAGATGCAAAGGAAGCAAGAGAATTATGCCACTGTGATTGTTGATGATTGAGAAGAAGATTACCAAGAAATGTTTGTATTGTTGTGTGAATTAAAATTGTATAGTCTAACTCACTTCATTCCATTGTAATTTTTGTATTAGCAAGTTGAGCACTTAGAGTTAAGGGGTGTCAACTTGAGCGGGGTGTTAGAAATATGAGTTAGTTAAAGTGGTTAGTGTTAATCACTTAGTTAGTTAATGACCCAAAAGTCTATATAAGTGGTCATAATGTAATGATTTGAGTGTGTGATTGAATAATCATCACCAAAGATTGAGAGGATGAAGAATCCCCACCAATGCAAAGAGAATGGGAGGATAACTTGAATCTCCCACTTCAAGAGTCCCCAAAAAATGGGGTTAGTTCATCACCGTCAAAAGAGGATAGATTAGTGTTGTAAACAAAAATGGTTTATGTAATACATTCGATTTCTTCTTCCACCTCTTATGCCTCGTTTGGTACGCAGAATTCATTTTGATGGATATGGATATGGAAATGGATATGGATGTGGATGTGGAAGTGGAAATGAAGTTTAAAAGTATGCTTGGTATGTCATGGAAATGAGGTATGATTTTTAGATGAAAAAACCTAAAAGCTCTTCTAAATTAAAAAATCCTTTGTTTTAACATTTAAAACTACCTAAACATATCAAACATGCATGGACATGAAAATCAATTCCATTTCCATATCCATGCCTCCAAATTCCATCAAACCAAACGGGCCAGTCTATTCTTATTTTCAATACTTTCAGCAAAATGAAAATGATTCCGCACTGAAATGCATTTAAATACACCAGAAACTTGAAGGCGCGAGCAAAATCCATGAATCCAAAGTTAAAATTACTCTTGTGAAATTTAAAATGTGAGCAAGAACACCTTTTATAAGCATCGCCAGATCCCAAAATCACAATAAAGCATCCCTAATTATCAGAATAGATAAAGAGATGAGGAACTAGGGAGGTGACGAAATAGAGAGCGCCATGGAGGCCGCCGATGGCGTTGCGGCCAAATCCCTCGGCGCGACCCGCCATTGCCCTCAAGCTGAAATCAACGTCGCCGTATGGTAGCAGCGAAGCCATGTCTGTCTTTCTGTTTCAGAAACCTTAGCGTCAGAGGATGTCAGCTTCCGAGCGTTTTTATGGCCATGATGATCTGATTCATGCCAAAGCTAGCGCCCGTTGGAAACGAGTCAAGCGATTGTTATATTTACTGTTTTGTTTGGGAAAAAAAAACAATTAATAGTTTAATTGGGAGAATTACACGCGTCTTGCAAGGGGATTGCTTGTTCTCCCCCCTCAATCACAAGGGTGTATTATTATTTCTTTTTTGTTAAAAAAATTGAATAATTTTATTTAAAGCACTAAATATAAATAATGCTGTAGAAATTTGAACATGATGTTCCACGTCGCATACTCTCCCTGATTATATATAAAATTTGGCGGCCCAAATATTATTAATGGTCGTGTAAATTAAATGACCAAGCAAGCAAGCGCATTTATGCATGTTTGAATAACAATTTTTCTCAACCGTACACATAAATTCAAATAAAAGTATTTTGAATGCATTTCTTTTTTTGGTTGAAAGCAAATATCTTCTTATTATAAACAATTTTGTAAGAATTAGTATGGAACATAATATTTGGATAACTCTTTCGGCTAGAATTCAAAATTTGATTGACATGTGAAAAATTAATTCATTCCACTAGACTCAACTCTTATTGATAAATAAGGGCCCGTTTAAGAAAGCGGTTAAAAAGTGCTTTTACGTAAATTAATGTAAATATGTGAGAAGAGTTTTATCTCGACTTGTGTGCAATATGATAAAAACGTGAGAAAAAAGCTTTCCCATGCTGTAAGAAAGGTTTTTTTTGCCATCATTAAAGATGCAGTAGTTGGACTAAGTTTTGACAAAACACATAATTTTTTTTTTGTTACCCGCCCGGTCTCTGGAGCTTCGCCCCGACTAATCCGGACTCGACCCGCGTTGCGCACCCGAGAAAGGTAGGAAGGTCTCCCAACGGTGGCTGCTACATTCACAAGGCTCGAACTCGAGACTTTGTTTAACCTGGATCAAACCGTTTACCACTTGATCCAACAAACTGTTGGTAATACATAAATTTTTTAATAAAAATGTTGATGACATCTTTAGGTTAATTTGGGCTGAAAAAATCAAAAAAGAGATGCTCAATGTATCATGGGCTTAAAGACTTCAATTTGAGGAGCCTAGACCAAGTGTTGCGCACGAGGAAAGGAAACATACTTGGGAGTAAATAATTACATTTTGAACTTGGTAGGCTTATTATGTGATTGTTTGAAACTTTATTCCCCTAACCGTGTACGTAAATTGAGATAAAATCATTTCAAAATTTATAAAAATCATCTCGAAATTTATAAAAATCATCTTGAAATCCGCAAAATTATCTAGAAATCCGTAAACTCTTTTCTCTCAACAGAACTCAATTCTCCCAACGGAATTCCCAAACACACACTTGCTTGTTTGGGAACACCGTATGCATACTTTCCAATATAAAACCATCTCGAAATCTGTAAAAACCATCTCGAAATTCATTAAAATCATCTCGAAATTCATAAAACTATCTTGAAATCTGCAAAATACCTCGAAATCTGGAAACTCATTTCTCCCAATGGACTTCTCAAACACATACACTATATATTTTTTATTGATTGTATTTAGATGAAAATTAATAATTAGCTGGCAGGTTTAACTTTTTGAGTCCTCAAAAGTTCTTGTCATTTTATTTTTTTTAATGTCCAGATTGCATTTGAGTTACAATTTTACTTTATATGTATTTTGGGATGAAAAGTTGCGTTCTTGATACTTTAGATCTGAAAGTTGATTGTCTATATAATTTTTTTATTGAACTTATTTGACTCTTTTCTGGGGTCGGTATATTCAAATTGATTTCATGTTAGTTCTCGCAACATCCTTACCTTTAGAATAAGACTCACTTCTGTGAATAAATTGAATTGTAAAATAGTTCTTCTATTAGAGATGAGATGAGTAAAATTTATTTAAAAAAAGATTACGAGTATTTAAAAATAATAAATAAATTTTATAAAATCTGATGTCATTAAAATGATTTCATCGGTCTCTGCAAAAATTGTTTTGTGATAGGTATTAGTGTCTAATCATGCGTACATGTGTATATATATAAGCTATATTCGTTTTAGCGTTGTAAAATAACGTTCACATAAGTTAAAATGAAACACATCTCATATACTTAACATGTATACTATAAAGTACGTTGAAAAAGTAGTTTCTACCGTTAACGTAAATCGGTCAACAGACACACATACTGGTATATGACATCTTCATGGAATTTGATCATGGATGAATCTTTTATTTAAAAAAAATGGTAATGGATGAATCAATCAATGCTTGAAGGAAACCAAGCTAATATATGGGGGAAAAGTCGTAATGGGGTTGGAGAAATAATTAATAAACTCCAATCAATGATAATAATGAATATATATATATATATATCACTTGAATTGAATGAAAGCCGCCTGGGTTGGTCATCTGTGCTTCAACCAAACAATAACATCTTCACATGTATTTCATAAATATATAGATAGCAAGTATGATTGGGGAGATAATGGAAACTCAAAGTCAGCAATATATGAGATTGAGTTCAGATTGCTTAGTGTCCATCGTTCTTCCTTCTTCGGCGGGTCAGATGAAGATTCATCCCACCCACGACCGCGTTGAGTGACAAGCAACTAATCATTCCTTCGTGTCTATTCTATTATTGAAATTAATCATGTTCAAAATATTATCAAATATTAAATATAGATATCTCATAAAGTAGAAATTCAAAATTTTAATTCATCATGTTTTAAAAGGGATATCCCCTTTACTAAACAACTCCATCTCTTTCTCATCATATTTATCAAATATGTGCATATGTGTGTATATAAAGTATTTAATACTTTTTCAAACTAGCAAATGACTTATTAAAAGCATCTCTAAGAGCTAGCTTGTTTGTCATAACTTTCTGAAACATCGGTTTTGTTTAAGTACAAAAAATTTTCTGAAGGGTTATTTTGGTTATAAAACTCGATTTGAAAATTAGGATTTCTCTTTCATAATTTTTCCAACTTTTTCCTCTTTCATTTTTTCTACCTTTTCCTTTCTTTCTCTTCCCCCTTTCTTACTTTTTTTCAGTTTTTATCTTTCATCTTTCCAACATTTTCTTTCTTTCTCTTTCCTCTTTCCTACTTTTTCTTTCCTCTCTTTCCTCTTTCCTCTTTCCCACCTACTTTTTGCATCAGAATCCGTAAAAGCTAATGTGCTTGTTTGGGAACACCGTTCCCCA
>JANTPZ010095223.1:0-13463 GCA_025593235.1 Vachellia pachyceras | reverse complement strand
ATTACCAACATGAGTTGAATTTAACAAAAGAGGCTAGTTACATATAATGTGATATATCAATATTTAAACTTCCAATAAGAGATGTGTCTACATTTAATGATATATACTTTTCGATTAATATTGTTTAAATAGGAGAATGCCTATATTTAGAAAAAAAACAATGAAAAAAAGAAACAAATGAAATTAAATATAGTAGAAAGGAATTAAGTTTCAAATCTATAATTGAGATATTATATTTAGACTGTGGTAGCATTTATAATATGATTGTTTCTCTCGTTTAGGACTACAAAAGTTGTAGAGTTTTATCTTGTTAGACCAAAAGTTCCAAAAATGTACTCAAAGCAACATATAGGGGGTGTTTGGAAAAGCTTCTCAACACCCTAAAAATACGTTCAATAGTATTTTTTTGTAAAACGAGATAATCTCATTCACATATTTACCTCGTAAATGGTAAAAGTACTTCTCCATCCCTTTATCGATAAAAAAATCATTGGTATCAATGATATTTTGATAAAGATATGGGAAGGGCCTCTG
Organism: Vachellia pachyceras; assembly: GCA_025593235.1. Classification (NCBI taxonomy): domain Eukaryota; kingdom Viridiplantae; phylum Streptophyta; class Magnoliopsida; order Fabales; family Fabaceae; genus Vachellia; species Vachellia pachyceras. The sequence continues at coordinate 12,929 of JANTPZ010095223.1, read as the reverse complement.
TTTTTTTTTTTGGTGAACAACAGGCAAGTGGATCATTTGACCCACACCCAGAACCCCCCGGTATCCGGCGCCTTTTCCTGAGTCCCTGGCCTTCTTTCAACTGGACCAGGTAACCCGGGGCAACCGACTAATCCGGAGCGGGGATAAGAGCGAGGCACACCCCTATAAGGTGCTTTGCACCAAGGGTGGGAAATCCCCTCCCATCGAGAGTGGCTCCAGGGATCGAACCCTCAACCCCTGAAGAGCGACAGTTGCCTCAACCACTGCGCTCCAGCTCCCCGTGGTAAGGGCCTCTGTTTTGGGAACATGAAGATATTTTCTATGATGTAACGTAAAAGCAAAAAGAAAGAAGAGCGAAGGGTAGTACAAAACTACAAGTCACAAGAGAAATGGGCGATAGGTGGGTAGTACAAGATCGTACTGAGACGAAACATAAATGCTTTTGTGGGACAAAGTAACTATGAAATGGAAGTAGTACATTGGCGTGTGTAGTACATATAGAAGAAGAAGAACAAGTACCACACAAATTATATATCTCTGAATAATATAAATACATCAGCCATTCTTGGGTTTTCATCACAGGTTCAGATTAGATTCAGAAGAAGAAGAGGGTGGAGGAGTTCTACAGGGGCGTTCTGAGACCACATGATGGAGATTGTCAAGTTTGTCACTGACCCACAAAATCATGTGTTCTCAGGTCGCCCCTGCTGTACTTTCCTCTGCCATATTTTATTCCCACATCAATTCTGCACCAGGTATTTCGCTTTTTTTTTATGATACCCAACTTTTTTAAAGGGGACTTTTCATGAGGTTCTGATGCAACAACAAATGGTGGTACGTAGCTTGCAATAACATTTTCAAATCTCAAATTCATAGGATCAGTTCAGGGATTTGTTGAATGTAAGAACCTAATTTTCAGTATTTGAGTGGCTTCGTTTGAGTTCTTGTTTTTTTTTTAATTTTTAAAGAGGTTGACTTTTAACTCTTTAGTGTTTGTTTGAGAATTCTATGGAGAGAAAGAAGTTACAGATTTCTAAATGATTTTACGAATTTTAAGATATTTTTTATGAATTTCAAGATGGTTTTTACAAATTTTGATATGGTTTTATCTCGATTTACGGATATCGTAAGTTGTGTTTTTTTAAATCAAATTAATATTTTTTTTATAAAAAATATGAGATTTCTAGTGGTAGAAGGAATTTGAATCGGAATGATTGCATAAAGATAAATTTTGTATGTATTATGTGTATAATATAAAAACTTTAGTTGTGATGACTTTTGAAATTTCTCCGTTAGATCCTTATTTTTCCCTCCTCACGGATAAAGTGGGATCCATGACATCACATCCAGTGCATGCTAGAATTTCTCAAAGCATAGCCAGAGCTAGCTAACTGGTTGGTTTTGATATGGAATCTAAACTATTCATGGGGTGTGTTTGGATAGTCCGTTGGAAAAACGGACATAGATTCTGAGGTAGTTTATGTGAGAGGAATTTTGTCTCGGTAAACGCACATGTTGGCAAAACGGGCTTACCAAATACAGCTATTATCTGATTCTCATATTAAAAAAGGAATTCAAATATAAAATAATTTCAGTTTGACCAAGTCTGTTTTGCTAATGCTAATCCTAATCCAAACACATCCGAAGGCTCATTTTTCGGAATGAGTAAAAAGTAAACACCGATCATAATAAAAATCTCATCTTCTGAATAAATTAAAACTAATCAACCCTTTAATAATAGGCGATGATTGGCTACTTATTATAGAGATTCTTCCCTTGATAGCAAAATTCAAGCCAAAACCTTTGTCAAGCCCAAGTCGCATCAACTGAGCCGAATAAAAGTCCACAAAATTGAAAATTCCACTCTATACTCGCCACACAAGTACGCACCAGTTGTTGTGGGCGAAGTCAGATTCTTGTGGGCTAAAAATACCATCTTTCCAGCAAAATATCGTCGTCAATTAATTGTTCGATAAGATCCTAGTATATTTAAGTCTCGTCATCTAAACAAGCAGAAACTGCTGATCCCCAAGCTTTACGGGTGGTTGTGGAAGCTCAAAAATGAGACTCTTGCACAGCTTATTGATTAACTTTTCATTATAGCCTCTGCTTCAATTGCAGAATCAAACCAGGTGCTTCTGTTTTCCTTGTTTCATCCTAAAGCTCCATTGATTTCCCCTCTCCCCTTTTTAGTGGGTTGACTTTAAGGAATAGACACTGCAACTTTCAGCTTTGACACTTCAGTTTTTTTTTTCCCTGAGACTTTCAATGTTAATGAAAGAAACTGAATTTGGTATTTAGAAGCGATGGTCCTTCCTGAACTGAGGCGCTTCAGTGTTTTATTCCAGTTTTTTCTGAGATTTGTATCCTCCTCAGAAGTTAAAAGTCCTTAGATGTTGCTCTTTCTTTTGATTTTCAATCATTCAGTTTTGTGATGCTGGGATTGGATATGGCGAGTCCATGTGTGGAATCCCATCTTCGGCCTCATCAAAGCTGTTGATTAAGGGGGGAACTGTCGTAAATGCTCAGCACCAAGAGATTGCTGATGTATATGTGGAGGATGGTATCATTGTTGCCGTGAAGCCTAATATTAAGGTATATTCTATGCTTTATTTAATATATCCATTTTTTTTTTGTGCTGTTTTCCCTTTTCCCCGGAAAGAACCTATTGTTTCCTGAGAAAACTCTAACTTTCAGAAATTTGAGGGGCCACTTGCTGTACTAAAAACAGACATTTGGCAACATACAGATAAAAATACATCCATTTCAAGAAAGAAAGAGAAAACAATTACTAACTTACTACTCTAATATAACTTAGTGCCCATTTGTATTAGTGGTTTTCGAAGAAATGGTTTGGATGAAGAATAATGCTAAAGTGATTGTCATATCAAAGCCCTGTGATGAAGAATAATGTCCTGATTTTATAACATTCATTTGTAAATGTAGAGTGTTTCCTGTGTTGATCACTTGCAAAGATTTCCATGCTTATGCTATCATGATTGTGTCAGCCAAATGGAATTATACTCTAGTAAATTGATGCATCCAGGATGTTTCTGATGTTTGACCTATTTCCTCATTTGATTGCCATTGGCAGGTTGGGGATGATGTTACTGTGCTAGATGCCACCGGGAAGTTTGTTATGCCAGGTTAGTTTACAATTCTGATGTAATTCCTATAGAACATATTTCTAATCAATATCTAAACTGAAACTACAGAAGTGAATGTGTGCCTGTCTAATGTATGTATATTGAACCTCTTTCCATCTTCTTTGAAATAATTATTGCAGTTCTACTTATCCTTGATAGACTGCAATTAATATTTTTTTTTGGGTTCACTCACAGGAGGAATTGATCCGCACACTCACCTATCCTTTGAGTTTATGGGTACTGAAACTGTTGACGATTTCTTCAGTGGTCAGGCTGCAGCATTAGCTGGCGGAACAACAATGCACATCGACTTTGTCATACCAGTGGATGGGAGTTTAACAGCTGGTTTTGAAGCCTATGAAAAGAAAGCAAAGAAGTCTTGCATGGACTATGGCTTTCACATGGCTATTACCAAATGGGATGAAAATGTTTCAAAAGAAATGGAACTCATGGTCAAGGAGAAAGGTCACAATTCTATTTCTTTGTGGCATTTTGATAATTAGTTTAGTTGACTATGTTGGGAGCCCTTTGGATTTTGGCCAAAAAAAAAAGTAGCCCTATGGATGATATTCTGAGAACATTTGCTTATGTCATATATGATATAATCTTGTGTTGCATTTGCAGGTATCAACTCTTTTAAGTTCTTCATGGCATATAAAGGAGCACTTATGATCAATGATGAGCTTCTTTTGGAGGGATTCAAAAAGTGCAAGTCCCTTGGTGCCTTAGCCATGGTTCATGCGGAAAATGGAGATGCGGTTTATGAAGGACAAAAGAGAATGATAGAACTTGGAATAACTGGTCCTGAGGGACACGCCCTTTCAAGGCCTGCAGTGGTAATTTTGCAAATTTTATCTCCTCTGATTAATTATTAAGGACATACTATATTTGTTATGCCCTAATCCGCATATTTTTATCTTTAAAGAAAACACTAAGGTAAGGTCATTCTATTTTGACAATATTCCGACACCCAAGTTCCATGATGCCTATTGTTAGAGGTGAAGCAGCTAAGAAATCATTGTTCTCCAGGCATTGACAATTACCAGACATTCCATCTGATAGATAAATCTAATCTACACTTTTGCTTACCTATCTTGCTTTGGAGGAACCAATGACGAAGAAAACAGAACATATTTCAACCAAGAATAGTCTCATTGAAAATTACAATCAATATTTTGAGAAGGGTATCCTCAACCAGGAGGCCATGCAATTTTTCATGTTCAAACAGAAGACCCCAGCTTTGCGACTCTGATTCTAAAATAAAGAGACATGCATGGCTAGGATCTAAAATACAAATGAACAGAAAGTATAATTATCTGTATGTGTCAGTTTTTGGACTCATGCTTTATTATCTTACTTGGCTTTGGTATTTGTAGTTGGAAGGAGAGGCAACTGCACGTGCAATTCGCTTAGCAAGTTTTGTCAACAATCCTTTGTATGTAGTGCATGTAATGAGTATTGATGCCATGGAAGAAATTGCTAAAGCTCGGAAAGAAGGTTCTTAGCTTTAGCCCTTGTAGTCTCATGTTAATTGTTGTTTGATACGTTCTGCAAGGAATGAACAGTGATGGCCCTACTGCTGAAATGTAATTGACCATCGTTATCCTTATATTGACGAAGTTCATTTACCTTACTGCAATTATCCATGTAAATTCTTTTTGTTTAAATTCAAAGGGAGGTTCCTTACGATAAAGAGTGTGCCTTATGACGATCATGCGTATTATATACCTTGGGGAAATGCTTCTTTGGGAACTTTGTTTGCCTTATTCGCTAATTACAGATGAATTAAAGCAATCTTATTAGTGTAAAGTTACTTTCTGGGCAACATAGATGGCATGAAACTAATAAGACATGCTCCATCCTTTCCTAAATGTGGTTGTGCCGTCAAGGGTCAAGTATATACTTATGATTACACTTTTAGTTCTGTAGTTTCTTGTGTTTAGAATTAGATTTCACAGCTAAATTTATTGACTTAGAATACACCCTTTTTTGAATTTGATTCATCAGTTTCTTCTTGATAAATTAGTTGCAGGAAGGTTAACCACTTGTTTTGAAATTGCAGGACAAAGGGTTATTGGAGAGCCTGTTGTCTCTGGGCTAGTCCTTGATGAGTCTTGGCTTTGGCATCCTGAATTCAAGACTGCAGCAAGGCAAGTGCCTTGTTTCCTTTTCTTATTGCTTCTTGCTGTTATTCTGTTGTTGCCTCCAGTTTCAAAAGTGTGAGGATTACTCTTTCTCATGATTCAGGTATGTCATGAGCCCCCCTATCAGGAAACGAGGGCATGACAAGGCCCTTCAAGGTGCCCTTTCGACAGGCATTTTGCAGGTTAAATATTACTATCTTTACAGAAACAAAACTCATCTAATTTTCAAAAGCTTTATCTTTAGCACAGAAATCTAGGGGGTGACTCGCCATTGGCCCTGCTGCAAAAGGGAAAAAAGGAGATATGTTGTACCCTCTTAGTTTATTGCCATTTGATTTCCAAGCACATTGAAGAAAATTAATTGGTTGTTTCTTGTTAGAATCCTTGAATAGATGGACTGCATCTGAATTAAAAGATGCATCAGTTGGAGATTATCTGAAAAATATAATCAAGTCTGAAATTGGATAAAAGATGTTAATTCTAAATATATGTTTGTGTATAGTTTTTCTGATTGAAACTACAGAAGTTTATCTTCAAACTGAAGTATTATATATTCAGTTTCTTCCTTCTCCAATCTTGACTGAGGGAATCAATTGTTGACAGCTTACAGAATGTATAATGATATATTTGAGAGACCTGTAAATTTTTAAACTTAGATGAAAGTACACAGGAACAGGAACATTGTTCGTTACTGTTGAAGCTTACTATGTTGCAATCATCTTCCCTTCTTGTATTTGCATATTTTCCTGCAGAAGATATCACTTTGCATTTATTCAGCCGGTATTTCCTTCTCCCTCTCTTTTCTACATGAGAATTATACTTGCAACTTCATATATTGAGTTACAAAACTAAGGCTTCCATGAAGTACTTGTTAGATGGGAACCTCAGTCATCAATTTACATCCTTACAGTTCTGATTACTTTGGTTTTTATATTAGCTATGCCTTGTCATAATTTTTTTCTACCATTGGGTGCCTCATTCACAGCTGGTAGGAACTGATCATTGCGCCTTTAATTCCACCCAAAAAGCATTTGGAATTGATGATTTCCGGAAAATTCCTAACGGTGTCAATGGTAATCACATGATGATCCTGGAAACTCTTGAAATTGTTTTTTTTTCATTCTGAGTACATATCCTGGATGATTTGAAATGTTCTTGCACAATATTTACTGCAAATGAAAAACTGTAGGTATTGAAGAAAGGATGCACTTGGTATGGGATACAATGGTGGTAAGCACTAAACATCACCATTTCCAGTTTGACTCCTTTGTTCCATGGCAAATTCAGTTAAAAAAGGAACAAAAACCTTATTTGACCAGAATTTTTGTTTTATATCTTACAGGAATCTGGCCAAATATCTGTTACTGACTTTGTTCGGTTGACAAGCACTGAATGGTATTTATTCTTTTGAAGTCCTTAATTTTCTTTTCCATTTTATTACTTATTTTAATTTGATAAAGCTCCTAAATTCCTTTTTTTTTAATGATTTCTACAATGGTTTTAGTGCTAGAATCTTCAATGTGTATCCGAGGAAAGGGGCTATACTTGCAGGATCTGATGCAGATATTATCATACTCAATCCAAATGCCAGCTTTGAGATAACTGCAAAATCCCACCACTCCAGATTAGACGCCAATGTCTTTGAGGGAAAGAGAGGAAAGGTACTAAATAGGTTATAGTATACTCCATCTAGGCATGTTAAAGTAATTTACTATTTGTTGTGAATAATGTGTTATGTGATTTATATTGCTGCCCCTTGCATAAGTTCTTTAGAGTTTTGTCATGATTGCAACAACAAAAAAACAACAAACCTTTTCCCACTAGATGAGGTCGGTCATATAGATCACGCTATATTATTGTACTCTATCAGCAATCACATCATTAAATAAATTGTTAACCAAAAGGTCTCGTCAATAACTTCATTAAGTGTTATCTTTGATTTTTCCTACATTTTTTCAATTGACTCTATACTATTGGCTCAACTCTTCTTATCGGTGTATTCAATACCCTTATTTGAAGTGTTCGAACCACCTTTAACAATTTTTTATCATTTTCTCTTTATTAGATGCCACTCCAACTCTTCCACGCATATGTTCATTACGAATCTTATGTTTTTTGTATGATCATACATCTATCTCAGCAAGCCCCATTTTATGCTCATGTTACCCCTTTAAAATCCAACATTCACCATCATATAGTATTGCTGGTTTTATTACAGTGCCATAAAACTTTCTTTTACCTTATTATGACTTCAAAACAAGAAACATTAAAAAAATTGATTTAAACTGCTCAGAGATTGAAAAGCTAGTCTAGTACTCGTTCATGTCCCTAGGCTCCGATTCATTGTTCAGTTTTGGATTGATTATCATTGAACCTGTGTTATGCATTATGAAGATTCAAAGTCTTGTTTCTTTCTTTTTCTCAGGGTAAAGTTGAAGTGACCATAGCTGGAGGAAGAATTGTTTGGCAAAATAATGAACTGAAGGTTGCTCCTGGTTCTGGTAAATACATCAACATGCCACCTTTCAGTTATCTGTATGACGGAATTGACAAGATAGATGCCACATATCTCTCCTCGCTTCAAGCTCCGGTGAATCGAGCTAAATCTGCATCGTAAAATCGGTCGGCTTTCTGAAATTTCAAAACATGAGCAGAGGAAAAGAAAACTGAGGTTTCCTATTGTACATACCTGTTCAAAGCTTCAAATCAAGGATGTGTCAGTGTGCTAGATATCAGTCATCACTATTTGTGCATTTGTGTTCATTAGAATGAGTATGTCAAAAACCATAGGCTGTTATACGATAAAATCGGTAGAAAAAAAGTCAACATTTTTATGAGTTTTGAATAATATGATATATTTTGCATATTCTATGGTGTGCGCTAAAAATGTTATGCAAATATATAGCACAAACAGAATATGTAGTTGCTGAAACAATTTTTATAGCACGATACAATTTTAATCTGTAGTTTACAGATGGGTTCAGTTATATTTATCTTGAACTATTTTTGAGTGGCATTTAATATCTAAAATTAATTTTTGATGGATCTAATATGGTAAAGTATTTTTCCAGTATCTTAAGGTTATTGTGATTGAGAAAATACCTAAAGGGTAAAATTGCATTAAAAAGTTAATGCTTTAGTATATTGAGTACTCCTGAAAAAATACTTGAATTAAAAAATACTTTAAGCCAATAAATCCATAAACCTGTCCATTCATGTTTTATAGTTAGTGAAACTCATCCACGTCCGAGTTGATTGCTTAATTTTCCCCCGTAATCAGTATGTCTTACATTAAGGACAAGAAAATTATTAATTACGAGCCAAGAAAATGGATTTCTTGATTTTTGGTTTAAAGTAGTTATAAAAAAAACACACACACACACTCTCAGGGGACTTACATTATTTGAATCAACTTCTCTATCTTATTTTGGTTTAAAAAATTGGGCCCGTTTGGGAACGCGGTAGAAAAGTACTTTTATGCAAGCCACGATAAATATGTGAAGGAGATTATATAGTTTTACGGAAAAATACTGTTGAACGTGCGTTTGGACTCTCCATAGTCGTTGCTAAACACACCCAATATTTCATTGATGTCCCTCCAATCATGCATGTTATATTCTCGGAGTGCCTGGTCTGGTTCTTCAACCGTAATTGGGGTTGGGAATGTGAGCTGGGAATCCCAAACCCGAGCCTGCCAACTTTTTTCTTTTATTTTTTAATAAAATAATTTTTTTGCTTTTTTACCTAATTGTTTCCTATAAGATTGCATAATTACATGATTCTCTTTCCAATACTATCAATAAATGTTTAATAATTTCCTAAAAATAGAATTTAATATTACTTTTTTCTTTGTAAAAAAATATTAAGATTAAAAAAAGCAAAAAAATTTAAAAAAAATAAAAAAACAAGTTAGACGGGCTGAGTCCGTAGATTAAGTGTGGCGGATTGGGCTCACAGGCTCAACCCGCAATTCCCATCCCTAACCATAATGAACTTGAAACATCATATATATATATATATATATAATAAATTATATCAAATAATTATTAAAATTTAACTATTAATATATATATATAATTGAGATGATGAACAATTATAATTAATTATGGACCAGCTATTGTCTTTGTCAAAGTATTGGAAAGCAGTAATTAATTATAATATATATAATTGTTCATCATCTCAATTATATATTCATTTATATTTGAGAAATATATTGGTCCCGTTTGGCAAACTGCCATAAGCCGCTTATAAGTGCTTATTCACACAAGCCGAGGCAAATATGTGGAGGAGATTGTCTCGTTTTGCGGAAAAGCACTGTTGAACGTGCTTATAAAAATAAGCCACTACTTGCCAAACAGGGCCATTATGTATTTCGAATTAAATATCATTTAAAAATATTTTTCTTTTGGGTTTGAGTTCTTGTCTTGGGCTTCTGTTGGGATTCCTATAGCTAAGCCCAAAATCTCAAAAAGGCCCATTACTTTTTCTATGAGAGTTAATGAAGTGGGCCCACATTTTTAACCAGTGGATCATTCTATGAGATTGTGGGTCAACAACTAAGGAGGTTGGGTCTAGAAGGAACGGCTAATCGCTTATAACGTGGAAAATCAAAGTTCGAATATATGCTAACAGATGTGTCCATATTTAGTGCTAAACAATATCTTGAAGCAATACGGGGAATCAAATTTTGAATCCCCGCTGGAAGATATACTCACATTTAATGATTGACAGTACATCGAGTAGAATTGCCTTCAGTAGGAAGATGTCTTATGTTTTAGGAAAGTTCAATGTAGCTTTTGAAAGAAAAGTTCATTTGTCTTGCCACTATATCAAATATCATGCTTCCCCATCTAATTAGCTTTTTTTTTTACTTCAACTAACTTTTTAAGTCTTCCTAAAAGTATCTCAAACACGCAGTCAATTAATGTTGATTTAGCTTAAAAATGGTTCCTTTATGAAATTTTTCGTATATACAATTCAAGATTACTTAAAATAAATTTATTTAAAGAGATATAATTTAAAGGTTCCGTTTTTTTTTTTCTTACTTCAGTAGGCCTTTAAATAAGCATTCAAGTTAGACAAGCTTTTGGTAGGTTGGCAAATGATAGTTATCTCTTGAATAATCTCAAAATCGAACACTCTTTCATATTTATCCCAAATTAACACCATATAATTAATAACCATTTTTTTGTTTTATGTGATAAAACCCACCTTACATTTTCACAGTGTATGGTAAAAAAAATTAAAATAAATTAATACAAACACTCAATGTGTAGCCGATGAATTGAATGGTAAGTTATTTGGTACGAATTTCCGTACGAGAGGCAGTTAGAAAGTTGTTATTACCTAACTAACTTTTGTATGTGTAAGGAGAGGAGTATAGAACACAAGGAGAAATTTTTCCATCCTCTCTCATTTTGATTCCACAGCAATTATTTATTCATTTTGTTTGTACAGTGATTATTTAACGTAACCTTTTTATTTTGTAATAATTTTAACATTTTATAAAAAAACATATAAAGTTAATAAGTTCTATCTTTAACATTATTTTTATTTTTTACAATACTTTAGACCTTTTAGTGTCACCGCTTTTTTTAATCATATCACTAGAGGTATTAAAACAACCGACCAATTCAAATCGAAGTTTTACGATTGAGATGCCTCTCTTCAGGAGTCTTTTTGAACAAGTGGCATTCGAACTCTATTAGTTCATCTTGTGATCTAACTAATCCACTTCTAGACTAAATACAGTATTTATTCTATATTCCAAAAAATAATGAACAAAAGGTCTCAAAAATTGGTAAAATTATCATCAGGTCCTAACAGTAGCTGGTCCGACTGTTATTGAAGGGTGGTGAGGTTGTTAATGACAATTGTATTAGCTACTACTGGAACATGATGCTACTTTTACTACTCTCTTCTATTCATTAATTCCTCTATTTGAGAACTGACGGTAAATTTCCCCTTTTTTATGAAAAACATGACAGGGTTTACATTGGTATTGAGATGATGATAGTGATAATTCCATTGATAATGAGAAATGCACTTGAATTCATCTGAGATGGAAAGGGAAATAAGTGCAACTTACAACCTTTAAGATCATAACAAATTCTCTCACAATATTATTTATGGTGTCAAGAAATCCAGAATTTTATTTTCATGTTGAATTTTTTTTAATATTAAAGGTAGGGCTATTTTAGGGATGTGCTGAAATTTTTCAATACAGATAATTAATTAAAGATTGATTGTGTGTTTGTATATAAATGGACACCCATTATTATTCAATCAAATTCCCAGATTGTTAAATTTCATTAGAAGGAGTTCTTCTATCATTATTTGAACACTATCTTTTCTACCAGGAATCAAATTTCTTTCATTAGACCCACTCACAATGGATGAATGTTAATGTTGTTGAAGTTAGATGTAGTTACTCCTGCGGCCATATATATATATATATATATATTTATAAATTAAGAAAAAAAATTTAAATTGTATTAACCATATCTTAAAATTTGATGATAATTTATTTAATTGTAAGCCACTAAAATTATTTGTAATTGGAAAGTATCTAAAAGGTAAAATCACTCTCCCAACAGATTCCAAAGCACACACTTATTAGAGTATTACAATGCCATATAGGAATGCTTATTATTATTTTTTTTTGGTGAACATCAGGCAAGGGAACCAATTTTTGGCCCCACCCGGAACCCTCCGGTATCCGGCTCCTTTTCCTGAGTCCCTGGCCTTCTTCCATACTGGACCAGGTAACCCGGGGCAACCGACTAATCCGGAGCGAGAAATACGCGTGGCGCACCCTTTTTTAGGCGCTTTGCACCAGGGGTGGGTATCCTCTACCCTCAAGCGTTACTCCCAGGGATCGAACCCTCGACCCCTGGGGTAGTGACAGCAACGCTGACCACTGCACCACGACGCTTGGTGGTATAGGAATGCTTATTACGTCTAACCAAATTGCAGCTTAAAAGAGAAGTGCTAGTATAATTTATCACTCCTTTCGATTTATACTACATAAGAAATCTTATATTTAAAATCAAAGTTATTATTTTTATTTTTGTAACAAAAAATAGTTATCGTTTTATAATTTTGTGGAATAATCGTTCACGCTTAATGTTTGACAATACTATTTAACAAAAAAATATAGATTCTTTCAATAATAGAACACCTAATATTGTGATTACATGCAAGTCCAAGAGGTTAGTTAAACTACCAAACACTGAATCTTGAGAAGCATGCGCCAATTTGAAAGTTGGAATTGGAATCTTAGAATGATTCATTGAGGTTAGTATTTTATGTTAATGTTCAATTAAATATTGAAATATAATATAAAGAAGTGATATTTTACCACAAACAAAGATAATAAATTTTATCTCAATAAGCTGGAAGAACTCAATTTTGAGAGAGATTAAAAAATAAAAGTATTGCTTAAAAATATTTATTTATGTATATTATTAACTTATTATCAACTTAAAGGTCAACTAAATTAGTTCGAAAAAAATAATAAATATAAATATTTTAAAATAATGAATTTATCTTTAATTTCGCTAAAAAATTTTACTAGTTTTAATACTAATGATTGCATTTAATAGTCTAAGTATTTCCCCCAAGGCCTCCACAAGGAAAA
>JANTPZ010095222.1:0-19203 GCA_025593235.1 Vachellia pachyceras | reverse complement strand
CATGTTGGACCAATGGCACAACTAGTGGTAGTAATGAAAACTGAAACAGTTTGTTCTCAATCCAATATAGTATTCATGTACCTACCCATTGACCATGATAACGACCCTACTACCACGTGTTATTGGAACATAGTTTGTTTCCTGTGAACAATAAAGGGGGCAAAAGGTATGGTTGAAACAAACAACAATATAAAATGATTCATACAATTGCATCTTGAGCATAGACACGTGCACACATATTAATCCAAAACCACTCGCATCAAAGCAATCAATAGAACAATTCTGTCATAAGTAAATATAAGGTTCAAGTCAAATTACACGTGTCAGGAAATATTGTCAAAATATTGGCAAACTGTTACAGAAAACTTAGGGTGCCTTGGTCAACCACAGACAAAGATTGAGGCTAAAAGGAAAATGAAATTGAAAGGAAAATATTTACCCTTATTAAGTGTTTCTGACTACATAAAATACTTTGATAAATTTGTGCTAAGATGAGGCATACAGGAAGAGTGGATGACAGTCACCAGTTTAATAATGAGCGTTGGTAGCCATTCGAAAAGAAATTGAGAACCCATTGAAGAGAGTTAACAAAAGACTCGAGGAAGAATTTTTATTCTTTATCTAGGTATCCATCTGTCTCCCTTGCATCTAATTCTATTTCCTGACTTTTAATTTATTTTCTGCTCTCAATGAAATAGGTCTGTGGTAATGCAATTTGTTCAGATAATTCTAATTTGAGTTATTTTCATTTTATTCTCAGGCCTTTTCTCACCCAACTTCCTCCCCGCATTTAAGCCTTTCTCTAATTCCTCTCCCCTTGTTAGAGTGTTCTACATCAAATGATTTTACAACCAATGAGAGAAAAACACTATTCCAAAGTTCAGAGCAGCCTGGTGCAGCAATTAACCCACCATTCAAATCAAAATGAACAATCTTTTTTTAGGCTCAAACCATGTCAAACAATAATGAAAACCTTCAGAGAATTAAAAAGAAAAGAAAACTCCAATAGCAAACTCTCCAGTTTCTCTGAAAATTAGATGTAGAAATATAAAGATCACAATAAACCCTGATGGACGACGTTTAAATTCTTGACAGAGAAATACAGTATAAATTCTTTCACTGGCCATTGTCTTCATCCCTTCATCATCAGCGCCATCACTGTCTTAATCTTCTTCGCCGCCCATAATCACCAGCCATTTTTCTTTTGGTGACTGCCCATCAAGATTGAACTGAATTGGACTATGTTTCCACATGCTAGTCGTTTTCAGACCATTCAATTCACAGAATAAACCCTGATGGGCACTAATCATTTTTTTGGGCCAGGGAGGGGGAAATCAAAACCCAAACCCAAAAGTATCAATCAAACATACACTAGTACTAAATTCATCTTCAATTTGGCATCTTGACACACTATGGCCAAAAATGTTAGTTTTCATGTTAAACTAGTCTACTCCAGTCCAATTGAACTAAAAGTTACACTTACAGTACAGAAGCATACCGGGGATAGTATCTGTGTGAGAACATGAGAAACCACCACATCAACAGGTTGCAGGTCAACCACAGCAGCACCAGGCTCTCCATGCTGTAAAGAGTAGCATTTGCAAACAGACACTTAGGAATTTAATAGAATGGATCAGAGGATAAATATCGATCACTAGTGCTATGTCTGGATTGAAGAAAGTGGAGAGGAAGTGAAGGGAAATGAAGTTTTAATTCACATATTCTTTTGCTTATATTTAAATAAGCGTCAGTGTTCCTTCCTTTCTCACCCATTCATCAATCTTAACATATTCTAAGGAGGACCATTGTCAAATCCAAATCTAAGTCAAATAGAAAGCAAAACTATATTTTTACTTCACTTATCCATTCCTCTCATTCCAAACTTATACAAGGATGACAGAAAACAAATAATATTGCATACATCTTTTTCGTTTGATTAGAAATTTATTGGTAGAAAGAAGATAAGTACAGAGGACAATCAGAAATCCTCCCAAATCAAACCAAAGAAGTTGACAGAAAAATGCATTCACTCAGAGAGTTCCTCAGTCCCCCAGTAAAACCATTAAACCCCTCTAAATAACCAAGAGCTCGAGCCCACAAACAATTAACAACAATATCAGGTAGAGTAAATGATCTACTTCCAACTACTCAAGAAAGAATTTATTTTAGAGAAAAAATAGCGGGATAATTGCACTAAAATCTGCTGTTACCGAAACCCAAACAGACCAGTCAAGAACAAGACAACCAATGCATAAGCTAGTCCAGAACTTAAAAAAATAATCAAAAACAGAAAACTCTACGAAATATAGTAGGGTTACTGGTTCAAACTTGTCGTTTTTTTTGTTTAAAATCTTTTTTAGCTATTAGTACACATACACAACAGCATCACATTTAAGCGGAATTCTTTTTCTTCCAGTATTCTAATCTTATATAACAATTATCCTTGTACATAATACATGAATATTAATAACTACATATTTACTTAATGAATACGGGGATGACAGACTATTAGTTTGCAATTTTGAGTTCATTGTGCTATTGTGGACAAACATTAAATATTAAGTTATAAAATTTATTACTAATATTTCCTTTAATTTTTTATACGATGTTTTAATTTAATGCATCAAATTATGGATGCATTAACTTTATTACTATTGGTTTGATCATAGATCACCCTTGAACTAGTGCCTTAACTGATTCAGTGACGAACCCAGTTTTACTGCTACTACCAAAAACTAATGTGTCAAAGACTATAAGAAACTTACAATTCCAAGACCCAATTCCATCTTTCCAGGGCCCAAACGATCAGATGTAACCTGACCAGGTAGTGTGCACACGGATAATGCAACCCCCATGGTCCCCACCATCTCAGATGCGTGTTTAGCTTCAGCAGCAACATCAGCAAGAGGAAGGCCAGCAGCAGCAGCAGCACCCGCAACCTGCCTCACCAAAAATGAGTGTAATATGAAGAATGTCAAAAAAAAAGCTTGGTTCATAACAAAAAGTGCGTTATGACAGACATAATGCTACCCTAAACAAAATAAAATTCACTTGAATGCATTAACCAGAAAATCGTTTCATTCATTCAGCATGAAAAAATATGGTTTAAAGTTCATCTGTATGCAGAAAAAGCAGAGAGAATGAGAAAAGAAAAAACAAAAGAAGGAGAACCTTATGAACCAAAATAGTCCCTGCTAAACCTCTTCTTCCAGCAATCCCTCGAGGTGGAGGCAAAGCACAATCATCCCCAACAATAACAGTCTGCTTAGGCGTAAAAGACTTGACATGGATTACCAGTATCTCAAGTATTATTCAAGCTAAAGATGAAAACCAAAGGCATCTGAACATACCTCCACATTATAACCTTCAGACTTTGCTTGTTCAGCAGCCAAACCAAAGTTCAAACGATCACCAGTATAGTTCTATCAACACCCAAATTCGACACTATGAATCCAGAAATAGAAGCAGATCCTAATGACTACTCATGATTTACCATACTTGTTCTAAAATTACACTTAACAAAACATTTAAATATCAGATCTGATTTTGCAGATATCCAATCAGCGACAAATAAAAATAACAAAAAATGCTGTTTCTTTTCAACTTTTATTTTCTTGAGTCAACAAGAATAAATCCATTCACTGGAATTTGAAAGTGAAAAATCGGTACTGATAATGAGCCAAAAACATGCATACTAATAAGATGACCAGTGCTAACTCTTGATGAGGCAATGTGCAAAAATATTGTGGAGGGAATATGATACCGTGACAATCAGGAGACATCCCTCAGGACCAGTTACAGCTCGAATGCCCTAAATTTAAAGTATATGTGTATCAGACTGCGATAAAAAAATACCAAATATGTTGAAAATTTAATGCACATGTGTGCGCGCACTGTTTCCAATTATAAGAACAAAGTATACAGCTAGAATTGAATCAACAGGCGGAGAGGCAAAAATGTCCCCGCAGATGGCTGCTGTCAGCATCCCTTCCCCAACAAATCCAGCATAAGCAGGCTCATGCCCACTTCCTCCTCCTACATCAGCACGTAAAAAAGCCAAGTGAGAACTATACCAAAGTAAGGCTACAAATCACCCATATTCCTGTTTAGAACGCTGGAGAGAAAGAATGAGAACACAAAATGAAACATCAAAACAACAGCTTAGATCACCAATGGCAATGCAATTGTTCTTTTCACTTCCTGAGCAAATCAAACTGTATTTTCATACAGGTTTAGAATAACTGATATCACCACCAATAACAATATAAAGCAAACCCCTTGATGCAAGTGTTTCCATTTCTAAAGTTGCGAAGTAATTAAAAGCCAGTAACGTGATGTGATCTGCGGTCTTAGTATCTTCTGGAAAATGTTAAATCTGACATTTGCCAAAACTAGGAAGAATGTTATTAAGAAAAATTGAGATATTAACAATTAGCTGTGTTATTTCAGTCAAAAAAGGAGCTCTTCATTGAGAAGCGCCCATCCCAAAAGCCCAAGTAACTATGAAGCTTAACGAATATAAATTAAAATTAAGAGAAAATCCCAGACCTGATATGATTGCAACTTTGTCGTATGTTGTCTGTGAAACATCAGCACGTAGCACTACCTTCACCTACATCCAGCAAAGAGTACAAAAGCAACACCATAAGGAATTTTTAAACCGTTCACTGACAGTACCCCAGGATAAAAGGCTTCTGTAAATATGTACATAGATAAGGCTATGCAGGTAGATTCACCTGTGGAAAGCCATCTAAATATTGTAACCCAGGATATGTCTCCACAAGACCTTCTATGAATTCAGTTACAACATCTGCAATCAAACAACAAAGACTCTCACTCAAAAGAATTTGTAACCCAGGAAATATTTAAACTTGCACAACCCCTTAATCTATTAAAAAGAATTTGTAGATGAGAAAAGAGAGAAGTACAAGAAAGTACAAAGGCAAAGGCAAAGATATCCTCCCCAAACACAGAAAAAACTAAGACTCTCACTCAAAAGAGCTCAAATCCTTTTGATGATCCACAAGGGATGACCTCAAAGAAAACGATTGTCGAGACCCACAGAGAAGACATAAAATGAAACCTCTCATAAAAACTTGCAGTGGAAGAGATATCTTATTGGAAAATTTTGCATTTTGTTCCCACCAAAGACACCACAAACTAACAGAAACTGAAAATTGACATACTTCTTTTCCAGAAACCCATAAACTAGAAAACTATAAGAGTTTATAGATCAGCTGAACAAAACCAACTATCATTTAAGAAATCAAAGGGCCAATTAAAAATCAGCCATGCAACTTCACAATGAATGAAAACATGCTTATTTGTATCTTAAGTGTAAAAAAACACAGATAAACTAAATCTGAGTTATATATCATTATTGGAAATTAAAGTTGATTTCAACCATGTTATCTTTAGTTATTTTCGTTGTTCTATTTACTTAAGGATCTATTTAGTTAGTTTTGGATAACATTTTTATCCATTTACCATTAGGTTGAGCGCTTTGCTTCCATTAGAATAGTGTCATTCTAATTGATTGGAATAAGACTATTTTAAATATTTTGATAGGCGTTATCATAAGATTGTTTTAAATGATCCTTTAAGATAGGAGTATTAGATAATAGGAATTTTCAAATATTTGTATGGTTACATTAAAGCTCTATCATTATCTTTTGTTGGGATTTCATTTGCAAAGTTTTCTTGTCTCCTTTTCTGTATGTGCCCCACTATTTTCATTCAGTAGAATCAATCTATGGTTTTCTTGTCTCCTATTCTATACTTTTTTAAATATTCAATCATATGGTTGAATCATCTTTCAGTCACTCAAAGCATGTTTATCACATACAAAGTAAATAATATTTTTAATTTAAACTGTTGAATGGTTAAGTCACCACTCAAACTCAAGAACTGAACTCGTCTAACCCGGAGATATCTCAACGGCACCACCCATTGCAGGAAAGACGCAAAAAATTGACAAAAAATAATGCATCCTAGTACTTAAAAGAAAATTGACAGCCAACTAAACCATTATGAACAGAGAGAATACTGAGACAACAAAGGCACATAGGAGTCAAGAAAAATAAAGAAAAGAGGGCTTACCCCACAGTTAAAATTGAGAGATACTGATTAACTTATCATATTGAATTAAAATAGTTAAAATGACAGGAAAATAATCACCCAAATCAATTCTATAATAAAATTCTCCACAGCTCAATCGAGGACAAGCACCGAGAAACTCATTACAGGCTCAGTAAGATTCAGTCAACGGCCAATGCTAAAAATATTGCAGAGAAAAACCGTGGGAAAAAGTCAAAAATAAGGAACAAAAAAGTTCCCAACAAAGCAGACAACCGAGAGAGAGGTAACTATACTAAACTAAGCAAAACATTAACCCGCCCTATCATCAAGTAAATAGAACATTTTAATCTGTCCAATTTTAAGAGTTCAAGTAATGTCCGAAGGAAATTTCTCAAAAAAATGCAGATAAATTTTACTAAGATGTCAAGAACTTCACGGGGCAAACAACAACGACAGAAAAACTAAAAATCCCCCAAAAAAATCGCATGAAGCAAGAAGGAAATGCAAACCATTGGGATCGTTAATGAGCTTCTTCCCATGAAAAGCCATGTGGATGAGTGCAGCACTGATCAAATTGAGAAGCGAACGACGAAAACCCTAATAATGCTGTGCATGAAACAGTAAAAACCGGGGGGGGGGGGAGAGGGAGGGGGAGTTGTTGGTTTGGTGGTGTGACCCCTTTATATACAAGTAAGCGAAGGAGTTGATAATTTGGCTTTCCTTGTTCAAGGCTCAAGCGAGGAAAAAGGCTCTCCTTTTCTCCAAAATTTCCCTGCTGTTGTCATTATTTGCTCCCCTGCCACTGCTAAGTTAAATAAAGATAAAAATAAAATAAAGATCCTTTTTTGCCTGAAAAATAAAATAAAGATGCTACCAATTTAGGAAAAAATTATTACCACTTCTTTTGGAAGAAATGTAATAAAAAAAAGTATCATAATTTTTTTGCAAAAAAATCCCATATTAAGTGAGTATTTTTGTACAAGAATTATCAACAGTTTTATCATGCTTATTTATTATTGTGATTTTCTATGGCCCCATTTAGTAACACTTCTAGAGAGTCCAAAAATCAGTTTAATAGTATTTTTTCGTAAAACGAGATAATCTCATTCATTTATTTATCCCATCTTACATAAAAACACTTATATGTCATGTTCCCAACCAAGCTCTATATATTTTAAGAACTTCATTATGCATTTCCCAACCATATATCTTATAACTTTTAGTTCTATAAAAGATAATTCCGTGAGTAGCCATTTAGAAGAAGTTGTGGTAGGTTTCAATCCCAACTAATTTGGATAAGAATTGAGCTGCATTAAATTGTGATAAACATTAATCCACAGATAGATACCTTGTAATTTACCTCAATTTTGAATTTGGCCCATGATTTTTTTGTACCAAAAAAAGTTAAATTGGGTTCCAGAAACTTACTAAGGGTAAAATATACTCCCAGGTTTAAAAAGTACTTATAGAGGTACTAACATGTTATTTGCCAACCAATAAGTCCTCACATCCACAACTTCCTTTTGAACTTAGGCCGATGAAGTTTGTTTTGATTAAATTGGACCTTTTTGATCCATTACAGGCCTTCATCCTTGAATGTAAAAAATCATTTAGCATCATTTATAGAATTCAACTAATAAGTTTGGGTCTCGCGGAAGGAGTCAGTCCCTTAAAACCTAACATATCAAGGTTTAAATCTCTGTTAAGAAAGGTGATCACATTTAATATTTAACAGTGTCTCGAATAAGATTACCTCTAATGGAGGGATATTTGTATTTAGCCAAAAAAAACATTTATAAAATTTTCATTAGTTTTACAAAACTTTTTTTATTAATACTATTTTAACACACATACATTTTTATAAATGAAATTCCATAAAGGCTATAAATTAAAATTATCAGATCTAATAATGATGGTTCAATTCAAACAAAGTAAACTATAAGAACCTAATTTGAAATTTAGGTAGACTATAAAGGGCTTCTGGATTAATTTTTCCTGAATTGTATACATATGAAATGACCCCCAACAACTAAAAAATAAATCTACACAGCAATTTAATTCATTTGTAAAATTCAAATTTAAGGGTTTATTTAAAGAAATTTAATTAAACAAGAAAACTTAAAATATATCATTTTAAATATTGAAAGGGGTTAAAATGAAAATTTGTTTCGAAAGTTTTCCTTTGAAAGTAATGTTGTTTTGAAAGTTTTTTTAAAAGCAACTTTACTATAGAAGTTTTAAAATAAAGTATTAATGTTATCCTCATTACGTAAACAAACTAACATTAACAGTTAAAAATTGACATTGATTATTAATATTTTTAATGGTAATGAGCAATATTACTCCATTTTAAAATTTCCAAAGTAATTATTAAAAAATACTCATCAAATGATATTAAGTGGGTACTTTTTTGTGCATTCCATAGAAAGAATGAAGGAAACTAGGTATTGCTTGTCACTATCACTTTTTTTTTACTTTTTTTTACTAATGTTTGTTTGAATTATTCTGGAAATCACATTAAAAATAATTTTACGGTTAATACAAACATGAATTGTTACTATTACAAATATTTAACCTTGGCATGATGAGAAAGTGTTGATGCATCCAAGTCATCCATCCATCACCTGGTAATGTGAAAGGTTGGTAACAACTTGGAGAAAAGTGCATATATTTAATGTTCGATAATGCTTTAAATAAAATTATCTTAAATAAAACGATACTTGTAATTTAACAACAACAAAAAAGCATAGAGGTATCCTAACATGTTGGTTTCGTTAATAAAGAGTTGACTTACCAATGAGGTCAATTTAGCATATGTGATTAATCTCTCATAACATGATAAAGTTATATTTTGAATCCGCTAGGAGATGTATTCACATTTAGTTTTCGACAGTATCTCGAATAGAATTACCTCAAATAGAAGGATACATGTGTTTAATAAAAACATAAAAAGCTGACTTGTAATTCATGAGATCATGAGCTCAAATTCTAATCCTCACACAAAGATCTTATCTATAAACGGGTTGTAAGTACATATGAAGACACTATGTTAATCAAGAGACGTGTTGTGGTTTTGATGAGCGTCTAAATTCAACTCATCTACACCTTTTTTACTAAAAAAAAATGTCGTGGATCAAACTCTCATCAAAAGCAATCTTATATTCCATTTTATAATTATCTTTGGCAAAAGTTAAAAGTTGATATCAACACTTGAATCTTTTGTTGAATAAAATAGTTTACGGATAAAACCCATATTTGTCTCATCTGATTGTCTAACTTTCATTAAATTATGAGGTAAAATATAGTGGCATCCTCAATTAGTTTCAGTTTAATTATATAAAATTTTCTTCTGTTTTAAAAAGCACACATAGATTGTTTGATTGTTTTATAACCGTGGTCTAACCCGTTTAGACCCGTACCCATGGGTACGGGTCCAAACGGGCGGAGTGTCACAGGGGAGGGTTATCCCGTCACCCCCTTCCAAAACACTACCTCCCGAAGAATTACTTTTGCCGCCACCAACATAGCAGAATCAGAAGACAGAATCACTTACTTATGATCTCAAACTCAAAAGGGCATCAATCAGAAGACAGAATCACATAAACGTACCACTAAAAGGTATCCATTTCTTCCAATATACAAAATCTATGGATGAAGATTGCAATTTGTAACGATGGAAATCCACAAGTAGATAAAGCATTTCGGATACCTCGAAATGATGTCGCTAATGAGGCAAATCGAATGAGACGGTGAGATATGAATACGAGGCCATGTTAATCGGCAGCTACTTTCATCGGTACCTCGAAAGATTGCAATTTGTAACAATGGCCACCTTCGTCCCTTCCTCGCGGACGCCTTCTCGCACCGATTAAGAGAAAGGGGCTTCACACCGTGGTCACCGGCAGGGCAGGTTTCATCAGCTCTCACCTCGTGGATCATCTGATTGCCAAAGGTGACAACGTCATCGTCGTCGATGTTCTTCACCGATGGGTGGAGTCTCGATCTTGACGAGTTCAACCCTGTCAAGACGAGCAGCAGAGTCTTGATCTCGATGAGCTGAAGTGGAGGCATGGCGCAGGGTACAAGGGCACAGGTATGCGGAGGACGGAGGACCAGTCTCGATTGACTAGAGGACGGAGGACAAGTCTCGATCTCGACGAACATGGAAGCAGAGGCGTGAGGCGTAGGGATTTGAAAGGGAAAGGAAAGTCGTCACTGCGTCTGCGACTCTGCGTGTGCGTGGGTTGAGCTTTTTTTATTTGATTGTGGGTGTGACAGAGACAAGATTGAAATGAGGAAGGAGGCCTGGAGTCAAAAGAATTGGGCTGAAGGTGTTTTTAGCCACTGCCCACTGGTCTGATAGAGTGACAGTGGGGTGAGGGTTAAAAAAAAGTTATACAGGGCAAACGGGCAAGTGCGGTCACCCCGTGGGTGAACCCGTGTCCCGCCCCGTTTATGGTGTACCAGCCCATTTTTTAACCCGCCCGTGACGAG
The DNA here is from genome assembly GCA_025593235.1 of Vachellia pachyceras. Classification (NCBI taxonomy): domain Eukaryota; kingdom Viridiplantae; phylum Streptophyta; class Magnoliopsida; order Fabales; family Fabaceae; genus Vachellia; species Vachellia pachyceras. The sequence goes on along the minus strand of JANTPZ010095222.1, from coordinate 8,631 downwards.
TTCAATTGGGCGGGTTTAAACGGGTTCAAAACTTACAGGTTGCGGGCGGGGCGAGCATTTTTGCTCACCATTATTTCCAAGCCCGATCCCAATCATCTTATGATTAGTTAAGGTGGTCTAATATTGAGAATTACTTTTTTGATATGATTTAGAAAGTCTGCTTTGTAAGTCGTTTTAAGTCCAACTTCAAAACGTTGTACCTCATTCGTTTGAACTCCAAATTTAATAAATAACTTATCGATTGAAAGATCTTTGAGTCTAATTTTCAATTAGACAGGTTTCACACCCATATAATTTGTGGTTTGAGAGATATAATCAAAAAACCGAACATATATCTGGAATACGTTCAAGACACATATACAATTGATTCTGTCACATTAGAAAGTAGACTCAAATGGCTTTTCAACCATAGGCCATTTGTCAAATTTGGATTTAAAATGAAGGAGTTACAGCGCTTTTGAAGTTAGACTTTCTGAACCGTTTATTTTTCGTCAACTTAAAACTCATTCGAATGAAGATCGACTTTTTAAACTTTTTTTATATAAATGATTTAGAAAGCATCTTTTTAAACCGCACCTTTTTTGTATGGTTTAAAATGTGGCCTTCATTTGAATGAATCATGGGTTCATTTGAATGAAGGCCACCCCTTCTCACCAAATCAGACATCATAAATTGCTGTTTTTATGGGTTACAGGGTCATTCAGGTCATTTCTTTTAAACTTTGTTAAAAACATATGAGAAACTATCATCACTCTGGGATTTTAAATTTCGAATCAGTATTATGTGATTCACCATTTTCGAAATACTTTATTTGTCATTTTTCCAATATTAAATTGCTCTTAGTCAAATCTTTAACAATTTATCTTATATATGGATTTAAAAAAAACTGCCAATCATCGAAAGTAATATTTTTTTTACTTTTCTCACTAAAGGCTTCGTATCATCAATAATTCAATATTTCTTTTAAATATATTAATATAAGCATTTATCCATTTGTATAATCAAATTTTTATCTGATTTATTTTATTGTGATATTTTTTACCAAACTAAAAAATTAACATCATTCCATACGTTATCAAAATTCTCATGAAGATCAAGTAATAAAAATAAAATATTATGTAAATAATATTAAAAACTATAATATAATAATAAAAAATTGATCAGATCTTACTAGCAGTTTTTTTATTTTTTCCACGATATCACTATTAATTCAAACTATTTCAAATATAAGTGAAAAGAAATAACAATCTAGAATATCACAAAAAAAAAGTAAAAGTCTAGAAATAACTTGAAGTTATGAAATTCAAATAAGCATATAGAAAACAAAAATTTTCAAAAAGAACAATCATAAAAAAACAGAAAATAGGAACTTTAGTTTTAAAATAATTTAATATTTTTAAGTTTATATCTTAGTATTTAATCATTATAAATTCTAAATAACTGCAGTTTTCATGGTTCCCTTCAATAAATATTATTTTTTTTAGATCTTTTATTCTAATTTTAATAGAATTTCCACATACTCACTACCATTCTGATCTGTTCACTTTGATTGTGTGTTTAGAAATCTATGGTAAAAAATAAGTTTACGGATTCCAAAAAAAATTTACAAAATTTAAAAGGAATTCACAGACTTAAATATAATTTTTTACAAATTTTAAGATATTTTTTATTTTTACTTACTCGCGTATACTTAAAAAAAGGTTTCACGCCATCTCCTCAAATTCTAAGCTGTGTAGTACAGAAGGAATACGCCACCATTCGCATACCAGTGCGAAATTTCAGTGAACCCGATTTCCATTAATCGTAAGCAGTCTCTGCTGTGAAGAGAATACAAGAACAGAAACCTCACTACGAAGAAATCTTCTCATTCCCAGGCTTCGAAGATCGAGCGACTTTCGAATTCGGATTCTTTATGTCATCTAATCAGCCAAAAAAATAAAACGGGAAAAAAAGCTTATTCTAATTGGAAAGCGAATCACATCTCGCAGAGAATTGAGCGATCACACTTGAATGCCTTTCTAGAACCTAAAGACATCAATTGATAATAGTACAGTGGAGAGAATCTCAATCTCTTGGACGAATTGCCTTTGGAAACTAGTTGAATCATCTACCGGTTCTTCCTGCGATCTTGATGTCTGCTGCGAACATGGCTCTCACAGGCCTGTGATCTGAAAGCCTTGACTCGCTTCTGTCGTACTTCGTTTGCTTCATTCCCTGTCCAAACCATATAATTCGATCACACCTGCATCACCAATTCTTGTAGTTAGCCTACCACCTGTTTGCTTTGATGTTTCATTCACATATGAAAGCATTTAGATGTATGCTATTTTGCTTACCATGCTGGGGCACGCCTCTTTTTGCTCTTACGGGGTTGATCGCACCCGATGTAATCTTCTGAATTTGGATGGTATTTGTAGGTGGGTGGAAATTCTATGGCTCCTTCTTGCCAACCTTTGAATACATTGCCCTCCGTGAGCTCCATCTTGAGCTATATATTTATTTTCAAGGGTTTTTAAATTTTTTGAACTAGAGAACTTTGGTAACTGATAATACTAGGGCAACTAGTGGTAAGATCATATGCTTTACCTGGTCATTTTTCAACAAGGTGGTCCACTCTCTGCTATTGACTAATGATCGTGTTGCAGAGTCTGGCAGGCATATCTTGTAATTCAAGTCACCGAGCCAGATCACACGGCTGCGAGGAAACAGATAGACATTTTAGACAGGGGTCTCTAAAGATATACTATTTTTAATTGGTTTCAGAGACTTTAGTTGAGCAATTTTTTCTGGGAAAGTGTCTAGCAATTTGATCTATGGAAATGGATTACAACTCACAATTAAGTGTCTAGAATCAGTCACGTATCCGTCTAGAATTATGTATTAGTTATCAACCAAATGATCCTATTAGTTAGGTGCTATTATTTCTTGTACTTTTCCTCTACCTAAATCTTATTATGTGAAGATGAGATGAGATTTTGTAGTGACAAGAATAATATAGTTTTCCTTTACCAAAAAAAAGAATAATATAGTTACCTACTATAATTAAACCCACTGGATACTTACTCATGGTCAAGAATTTTTTGGGGCAAATCTTGCTGGAGACCAGCAGGGAAGCTAGTCTGGGACAAAATATCAGATACGTTAGCATTTCTTTGTCTTCGGTCTACTTCTGTCCCCCCAGAAGCTAGATGACTACACACAAAGCAGAAGCTTGTTTCATGCAAGCAAAATCTAATCGATATTGAACCCTGTGCTACAAGATAAAGAAAATATCTAAGAATTCATTTTAAGTTTCAAAAACTTTCATATGAAGAGTTATCTACATCTATATTCTATACAACTCAAAAGGAAAGAAAACTTCATAGCTCTCTATCTGTCCGTCTGTCTATCGATCTATTTATATATCTCTAAATGTGTTAAAACACACCTTGTTTCCCATGCAGCCCATGATTCCACAGCCAACTGAAGAGACACTCAGGTGCCTGATATGTTGATAGAGGTCATTTCGAACCCAAACAGTCATGAACATTCCCACCAGTTGCCTGCTTGTGATGCACAGAAAACCTTGTCCGTGTTCATCCTCAGCACAAACAGGTTCCTTCATAGGATATAATTTTTGGGGTTCCGCTATTTTATTGGCTTGAACCAGCTCTCTTGGCATTCTCTTGTTAAGGGCTGCCGAAATGAGAGAATTCCATTTCATGGAAGCTTTTCTGTTTTGAGGGCCTAATACATTTGCTGCATTAAGAGGCACAATTTCTTGGAACCTAAAATAAGGCGGACGTTATTCGAGTTAGATTATTATGAAATGCTAAATTAAGTTGTAGAAGAATACAAGTAACAGGTGTTATAAAAAAAGAATACAAGTAACAGAAGAAAATTACCCAAGAACATATACATCTGCAGAATTATTTTGTGTGTCAAGCCAATCTTCCATGATAAAATTCTCTGGTGGTGCAATGCCTCCAACATTCCATGAACCAACAAAGATTCTGGAGAGAAATTATATCCAAATCAGAGTTGCTTTCATAGTTAAACGTCCATTAGACAAAATATGTACATGATTAATGTGATGCAGAAGCAAGTGAGAAAATGTTAAATGGTTTGTTTTCATACTTCTTTGTGTCATGGTGATGGCTCAAGCTTCTGTTGGGGTCAGCAGATGCTCGATTCAATCTTGAAGAATCCAGCTCTGCCCCTGATGGGTGCCGATGCTGATCATCTCCATCGAAGTTATCATTGCTCAATATCTTTCTCAGGATCTTGCTCTTCTTCATCTTGAAGCCCCCCATAATCTTTTTGAATGCAATATACACTCATCAATCATATGAAAAAGAACCACAATAGAGTAGAATAGACAGATAGACAGAGATACTTACTTCTTGCTCTCTTTCCTTTCTCGGAGGCAGCATGCCATACCAGGAAAAGAGAGCCAGAAGAGGGGCCTTTGCATCAGACATCAAGTTAAAGAGGCAGAGGAGTTGGAGAACTTGTAGGCATGCAACTCAGTACCGTCCTAAATGGAATTTATTAACAATTGGTCAAGGGTAAGACATGAGATAAGACAATTGAAAGAATCTTTTCCCCCCTATTTCTTGATATTTAATTTCAAAGTTTTGATCTAACTCTAATTCCCTTGCCCCTTCATTTGAAAATATTATTACTAAAAATCCACATGTAAAATAATTTCTCTTTATATTTATGTCATTTTCAGGTTAGCTCATTCCACCTTAAAGATCCGGGAGGATCCCTTGAAATTACAATCAAGCACAGAAGGCGTAACCTTTTGCGAGGAGCCAAACCAATGGAATTACTCTGCCGACATGTCCCACTAAAATCCAACTCGTAAGCAAATTCATAGTCCATTCATCTTGTTTGCAAGTATAAAAGTAAAACTAATAAGGCCTTCAAACAATATGCGGAAAAATGGGTATATATCATTCTTTCGGGTGAAGCCACTTTAGATTTTTACCTACTAGCATGACACGAGTTGTTGAAAAAAGTAGGTTCTTATAGACCTCTTGGTTGCCATAATTATTATTAGCCTAAAACCAAGAGCTTGGATGAGTTTCTGATGAGACCTTGCCTATTTGCTTGTTCAGAGATTAACTCAAAATTTGATTTAATTTGATATGGGTTTTATATTAACTTAATGGTCATTTTCAGGGCACTTAATTCGACTCTGCTCTGTATCATGTGCAAGCATGAACACCCCATCACAGGTTCTGAACTGGAAGGGTTTATTTTAAGAAAGCAGCAATGTTGGTTGGAATTGCAGCCCGCATCTTCTAAAAGGCTAGCCATAAGCTATGATTGCGCTGAAGATGGAATGAAAGAAGACTACAATCACAGATTGATTATTTGCATTTTAAGTCGGTTGATTATTATATCTGTTATACTATAATAGATATGCATATACGTTAAGAAAATTACTAATATAACACAGACCCTTTTGCTAGTAAATTTTAAAAATATATAGTAATACCTATGGTTCTAAATATAATATTTAGTTTGTACTGTAACTAAATCTGATATTTAAGTCAGAGGTAGTGCTAAGTTTTAAGACCTCGTTCCTAAATAATCACTTTATGCAAAGTTAAACAGGAGAGTCAAACATGTTTAACTAGTAATACACCTCAAAGTTCATATTTCATAATATACTGAATATTTTGTAACATATATAGACATATATCGAGTCTCCCACAGAGTGAGGATGATAAAACTTGAGTCCCATTCCTTTGATTTGAACATAGCTGACATGAATTCTAAATTGAAATGTTAATCAAATAATCAGTATATTAATATATTCGATAAAATCAATAATAAATCATATTCTTCATAAATAATAAATTTTGAAACTTATTTTTTTAAAAAAACCACGAGAAAGCTTTTTTTTTTATTTTGATATAAAAATTGTGATCAAATTAGATGCCAATTCCCACAAAATAAATTAATTGATATGGTAAAAAAAATTGAGTAACATTTATCTGTATGGTAGAATGTTGAACATTGATAATTGTTCGTTTGGAAACGCGGTAGAGAAGTACTTTTACACAAGTCGAGATAAATATATAAAGGAGATTATCTCATTTTACAGAAAAATACTATTGAACGTACTTTTAAAGGATGAATAAGTGTTTCCAATCACCCAAATCAAACTTTTTGAAGTGGGAAGTCGGTAGGGGTGAACTGAATGATTGAGGGAATTGAAAATTGCGAGGCCTAAGTCCTATGGAGTGCTAGAACCCACAAGTGTCAAAATATGGGCCCTATATCACATATTTATCTTAATAAAATCCATGCCATAATTGAACTATGGACGGGACCATGTTCTTCTTCCCCATGCCAAGACAAAAGGATTAAACTAATATATATATATATATTAAAAAATGTATAAAGTTTAAATTACAATTCTTTAAAGGATCACTCAAAATACAACATTTCTACATGTGCCCTAAAATATGATATTTGGTATTGTAAATTTAATTATTTTTAATAATAAAAGAGGTAGGAAAATGGATGTTTCATTGACAAGCTCCAGACTATAAAATCTGTTTATCAAAAACTTCTTTCAAGACCAACCAACGAACTCGTTTGTTTAAATGTGACCCTATGGGTATGAGTGAAAAACATGTCAAGACAAGTTAGGTTGTTTTGTAATATTATAGCATGAGCTTGACTTGTGCCCTATTAGAGGGCTTTTTTGTTGTTGTCTGTGCCCAACATGTATAAGCCTGATCTGACTTGAAACCTGTTAAAAAGCCTGCAATCTAAAAAAGGATCACAGGTGACAAGCTAAAAACATGTCAAATTTAAATGGAAAAAAGGTTAACATTATATAAATCACTAAAAGTTATCCAAAATAAAATAACATGATATAAATTTATGTATAGTATATACATATAATTATATCTTCAAATTGTAATATAAGAATGAGGAAACAAACATGTTATCTAGTAGTAAATGGGAGATTCAGAAGGAGTTGAGGATGAAACATAAAAGGAGAGATGACTAGGTGGAGGAGAATGAGATAGAATAGAGAAGCAGAGAAAAAGAAAACGGCATATAAGTAAAATTAACAAACTTACTAATGTAGATAATCTGAATGCGTTCAAGTCTTAAAAATTAGTAGGGTATAATAAAAATTTAATAACTATTTACATATAAACCAAAAATTAAGTGGGGGGCATTTGCCCACTCTCAATCCAACGTGGCTCTGCCGCTGAGTGTACTGTTTATGATTTTATGAGAAAAACAAATGCTTACTTATGCACTCAGTATACCTTCTCGTTTAAATTAGAATAAGTGAATTTTAAATTAAAAATTATAATAATTAGTTGCAAGTAAATCATAAAAAACCACCTGTTCTAATTTGATTAAAAAATATCAAATATATAAATTTATATATCAAATTTTTGTTTTGTTTTTTCAGTTTTATAACTTTTTGTCGATAAACATTAATAATTTTATATATCGAAAATTAATGTTTGAACTATTGAGCTTTACTCACCTCATATCCTTATCCTTACATAATTTATATCTTAGATATAAATCATTAGTTAAAGTGAGGTTAACAAGTTAAGTTTTACTTCACATGGAACCAATACATTTAGCGTTATTTGAGGCACAATCAATAATGCAAAGTATCACAGTATTAAATATAAAATTTTAATATATTTTGCCTTCAAAATTTATAATTTCCCTCACAAAGTATCACAGTTGATTATACATATTAAGAGAGTTTTTATCAAGATTTTATTTTAATGTACATGACTAGAAATGATATCTTAAAAAAATCAGTACACATTTATATTACAAATAATTAGTTTAACTATTTTTTATTACTTATAAATTAATTATGTAATACTTATATTAAGAATGTTGTAAATATATTACAAGAGTGGATGTCCATAGACTCTTGACTTCCTAAGCCATAAATACTATACATGAATTGTTGTTGAAAAACTAAAAGGGTATTCAATGAACAAAGGGTCACAATGTATGTACAAAAGTTCATAATGTATGTACAAAGATTCACAATGTATATTCATCCATGATTGTATTATTCATTACTTATGACCCTTGGAGGTCACACTTAGATGTCTATAAATAGGGCTTTGAACATGACATTCTATACGTCCAAAAAAAAGTGAAAAGAATTCCTCTCAAAGTTTCTCTTCTCTTCTCTTGTTTATTTACTTTTAATTTACAATATGTTATCAGCACGATAGTTCTGCGAAGTTATGCTTCCCTCAGAGTTATCTTAGCAATTTCTTCTACTTTCTTTTATCATATATTTTTCAACCAATTTGGGATAATCTGAGCCACAATATGAAATTATGATAATTCTTTTACCAATTGTTTTAAATATTGGGTTTTGTGGCTAAGATTTGAGATTGTTACTACTTGTTATTTTAATCTCTTTTACAAGTTTTTATACATTATGGATATTGTCATTTTAGTTTGAATCCATATATATATATTAACTAAACTATATTATTCATTTTGTAAATTCATTTTCTATGATTAATTTTAATTCTTATTATTGTTTTAGATTGGATAATGTCAAATCTTACAAAGTTAGAATTTGAAGCCCTTGACATATCTGGCAAAAATTATCTATCATGGATA
>JANTPZ010095221.1:0-12819 GCA_025593235.1 Vachellia pachyceras | reverse complement strand
AAGAAAAAACAGAAAAATAAACAGGAAGCCAAAAATTCAATGTATCTACAATCAACTGATGAACAAATGTTTATATTATACTATTTTTCAGGAGAAAAGAGAGCGAAAAAAGCAACAATTGGGAAGCAAGCAAAGCTACAAAAAAGTTGAGAATTAACATCTCAGGTTACAAAATACGTACGGAACACTATACTAGTTGTGAGTGTGAAATCAAGAGAGCAATAGAATTGCGGAAACTGCGTACAACATGCACATCGAGATGCAACTGATAGGTAGGTATCATGCCCGAAGCGCTTTCCGTACATAGTTTCCAATGAAACGACTCTAGTTCTTCTGCAACTAGCACTACGCGATTTTATATATTCTAATTGTCATGTGTATTTTCTAAGGAAAATAACGCATATGATAATAAAGCTCAAAGAAAAACGCTAAGACTGGAGCTTCACACAAATTGACGCTATCACACAAATTATAAAATCCAATTACAGTGATTCAAGAGCGATGGAGAAATTGTTGCAGACCTGCTTGTATCACAGAGCCTCTCGGTGCAAACTTGGGGAAGGGCAGAGGCAAGCGAGCTAGGGTTTCCAATTGAATATATTTGAATGGGCCTTTCTGAGAGTTGAAGTTTATTGGGCTTGCATGAATTGGATCATATGACTTGTTCGGATCCTCCATGTGCTTACAGCTTGTATTTACCAACCAATGTACATACCAATGGTTGGTTGGATCAAGTGGTAAGAGGCTTATTTCAACTTAAGTAAAATCTCGAGTTCGAGTCCTTATGTATGTAGAAACCACCGTTGGGAGACTCACCCACCATTTCCATGTGTGCGAGGCGGGTTGGGTCCGGATTAGTCGGGGCGAAGCTCCGGAAACCGGACGGGAAATAAAAAAAAAAACCAATGTACATTATGCATATTTGAGAAAACTTTTTCCTAATGGTATACACATGTCAAGATAAAAAAACATCTTAAAATTCATGAAATGTATCTTGAAATCCATAAAATCATCTTGTAATCCGTAAAACTCGCTTCTCCCAATGAATTCCTAAATACACATGTCTAACGGAAGATGCCGATTCCTCACAACTTGACGAATTAAAGTTCAGATCCCTATTATCATAGATGCTTATATTTAGTGTCCAACAGTACTTTGAATATGATTCTCTTCAATTAAAAGATGCATATACTGGCAAAAGAAAAAATCGTGTTTACCAACAAGGTTAGGTTTAAGTCTAACAAAATAACTAGTTCATGATGGCATGATGAATCAGTATTTAAATTTAGGGTACTTACATTTAATGACCAATTGTAAATCAATATGATTCCTTCAATATAAAAATTCATGTCCCACCTACGGAAAAATTTGTAGTTTGGGCCAATTGGGCTCTCAATTAAAAAAAGGGAGACAGCCTGAGCCCATAAACTAAAAGTGGGAAGACAAAACATAGAAGAGTAGGCTTATCGTGTATTAAAAAAATAGAGTAGGCTTATCAGGCCCAAAAAGCACCTAAAAGAGTCGATGCATCTCATTTTGATGTTCATTTTTTTTTTTAGTAAAGTTGATTCATTTTTTGATCAATTCATTTTGTGCTAACTAAAAAAACGAATAATTCATTACCAAAAAAACTTGAATAATTATAGCCATTTGTAAATGCTATATAATTTATTACTATATTTTGTTGGTATCGTTATCAGAATGATATTATCATTCATTGCTCAATAATTTAAATCTCTTTATATGACTCAAGGAGTATGCCTCTTCAATATTTATTCGGCTAGAAATTCATGTTTCTTTTCAAAATAATTAAAACCTTACATAATTTGTAAAACCATAATGATACAAATAACAATATAATAAATAAAAGTTTGATTAACTTCAATACAACAATGACATATAGAAGATTAAAGTTAGGTTCTAGTACTTTTGAATTTCCCCCAATATATATGTAGGTTGAATCCTGTTGAAGATTGGAAAGATAAGTAATGAATAATTTTATAGTGGCAAAATGAATAAAAATTATGAAATAAATAAAATTTTGGAATTCAAATTTGACCACCAGTATTTCCTCTCATTTTAAAATATAAAAAAACAAAATATTATTTTCAAAATCAAATATAATCTAAAATGGATTAAGTAATGTATAATATGGCTCTTTTTGCTTAAATCCAAAATAAAATTGGTTTGATGACGACATTTTTTTTTATGAATATGGCTCCCTGTCTAGAGTAAACCAAAACTGGCTTGATGAAGATATTTTTTTTTTTGAAAATGTAGCTCCTTATATAAATTAATCAATAATAAAATTACCTTTTGACAATTTGTACATTGAACAAGAATCCCATTCAATTAACACAAAAAAAAGGAGAAGATTCTCCATCTTTCACCAATTGTTTTGTTGTTTTTCGGAATAGATTAAACATTAGTCAGAATCAAAATGACTTTTTTTTTACCAATAGGGTTAAGTCTAATAAAGGAGCTAGTTCCTCACAAGTTACAAAATGGTGAAATGATATTTGAATTCCTGTTACAAGATGTGTTCATATTTAGTATTAACAGTACTTCAAATATGATCATAGGATGTAAGTGTTTAGAAAAAAAACTAATGGGTTTAAATTCATTCTATGGTTTGAATCAGTGGAAGGATTTTATCAGATGGATATGCCTATTTTAATCAAGTCTCCACGGAAAATAAGATTTATTGAATTTACTTATTACATAAGATTACTGAAATTATTAATATCTTATGAATTTATAATACCACTCATGAACATATCTCTCAGCTTCCCTCCCTTCAAGATCACATCGTAACTTCTACTCTCTCCATTCCAATTTTTCATTCAACATCTCTTATTTGTAATCAATATTTTAGACAGAAATGACTTGATTATTAAAATTTCAAGTTTAACATAAAAAGTAGTATAATCTTCGTAGGTTCAATATATATAATTCTAATCAGGTCAAATATATATATATATATAATTCTAATTAAGTTTCTCCTAGTTTCCCCTTACATATGATGTAACGTTACTCCCACTTTAGAGAGCTATATCCATCTAGAGAGAGGGAGAGTGAAGGAAGCAGAGAGAGAGAGAGTGGCTTGCTCATATGTATAAAATATATTGAAGTTGAGGATCTGCTGTTTCAGAACCTTCGTTTGTGTTACATGAAATTAAAGTCTTCATCTTCATCAAATATAATGGTAAGCTTGAGAAGACTGAATTGTTTCCTTGATCTTGCTTTAGTCTTCAAATGGTGGATTCATACCTGCTGCCCTTGCTTGTGGTAATCAAATCCCCCCCTCTCTCTCTATATAACTATATTAGATGTAGCTCGTGTATAATTATTGATTCAAGTATGATGAAATATTATTCAGCATCCCAAAGATTTTTAGCCGTAGTTTTGCAGCACAGTGACATGAAAACTCTCCTGCATGATAGAGGTTATGGGTTTGATTCCGAGTGTAATCTCAACCCACCCCCTGATTAACAAAAAATTGTAAAAATCTATTGAATTTTTATAACATGTTTTTATTACTGTACAATGAATCATATGATCTTTAAACATGAAAATAATTAATTTACTATTGATCACCTGTAGTGTAAACAAAACAGCTGGTCAGAATTTTTTATGTTACACTACTGCATAATTTCCTTCATACCCATTTATAAGGAAACAAATAAATTGTTTTATGATGAAAATGCCAATAACAAACTTCACACCCCTCATGATGATACTTGTCCTATTTATATTGCCTCATACTCGTCTATCTCGAGTAGCTTCCACCGTTTCCTTTTCACTCGAAGGCTCTTCCTTTGCTGGCCCAATTGACTCTGGACCTGTTCATTATTTGGGTCCATGACAAAGTATTGTGGGATTATTACACATTGCGGTGGTGGAAATGCTGGAGAACATGGTGTTCTTATTAAATGCCTCCAACTTTGTTTCCTACTTCCTCAAGTCAATGCATTACTCAGCAGCCTAGTCTTCAAACAAGATCACCAACTTCATTGGAACCTCCTTTCTCCTCACCATTGTTGGTGGCTTCATCAGTGATTCCTTCTTCACAAGGTTCACAACCTTCACCATTTCCTGCCTCATCCAACTACTGGTATAATCTTCATATTCTTCAACCCTTAACATTCCAAGTCCAAAACTATTGGTATATATTAGGTTTCTCTTTCTATTAAATTCTCTTAACGTTATATACCGAAGAGCAGTTTTATGGGATATTGCAGGGCCTAATCTTGCTGACATACCAAGCTCAGCACTCAAATTTGAAACCAGCAGAGAATAGGACACCTTCCAAGAGTCAAGAAGCTATGCTCAACTGTGGACTGTATGCGATCGCCATCAGCGTGGGCGGAATCAAGGCTTCACTGCCTACACATGGAGCTGATCAGCTTGATCACAACAAGCAACACCACATTTCTTCATTCTTCAACTGGTACTTCTGTTCCCTTTGCACAGGAGGGCTTATTGCAGCAAGTGTTATGGTTTGGGTTCAAGAGAACCATGGCTGGAACTTGAGTTTTGTGATTTCTGATGTTGTCTTGGCTTTGGCTCTTTGTATTTTCGCCCTTGGCTTTCCCTTTTATCGCTATAAATATCCCCCTGGAAGTCCTATATCCAGGATCATTAAGGTATAATACTATAATTCACAGTTTTGTAGGTGTTTGTGGCTAGCTAACCCCTTTTTTGGCTGATCTGGATAAACTGTTGTATTGAAATTTCTGCAATGTTCTGTTTCAAGGTGTTTGCTGCTACAGCTCGTAACTGGAAAGCTCCAGCAGTGGAGAGGGAGAATGATGGGGCAGTAGCAGAGGAAGCTGCAACAGAACAATCTCATGGTAAATTCAAGTAAGATTTTTCTTTTTTTCAATAAGGCCCCTACAACCGTACGAGTTTCTTGTTTGTTCTTAATCAAACTTTCTAGTATTTTAAAGTCATATCAGGCTCTATGGTTCTCAATTGTATTTAGCCTTTGATTTAATTAATAAGAATGAATTCCTATTTTCTCTGCCTTCTCTCTCTCTCTCTCTCCCCCCCTTCCTTCTCCCCTTCTTCTCTCTTTCTCCTCTTTTCTCTCCTATCCCTCCTCCATCTTCTCTCTTTAGTAATTTTCATTGCTTGAGCAGCAAAAATTATTGAAAGTCCTAAAAAGTAAAAATCCTCTTGAACCGCGACCAGAAGAAATATAAATATAGAACTAAGCCGAAGAGTTGAGACGAGAGAGAAACTCGAAAACTCATCAAGAGCTTGTGTGCTTAAACCAGCAGGCACAAGACACCAGCCATTGCCTTTTATAGGTGGCAGTCGTTTGAACTCTCTTGAGAATATGCAATGTGAGACTTTTACCAGGATACACACCCAGACGTTGTTTTAGATGCGGGATTTCCTTTTAACACAACTTGCACCATAAATACTACATCTTTAACGTAGCCGAGGGCTTGAATTGAAACCATTGGTTAAACGAGGACAATCTTCTAGTATCCAAGTGATGCCAATTTGTAACTGCAAAACACACATCCAAAAGAGAAGTAATACTTCTATACTTCTTTGATGCCAACACATCATATTACAGCATATTTGATAATACATCTGATTAGGAAAAAATTTGTGCATGCAGGTTCTTAAACAAAGCTTAGATGAGAGAGTAGATGAAACTGAGGTTGAAGAAACAAAAACCTTACTTGGACTGCTTCCCATATTCTTAACCACAATCATGATGAACTGTTGCCTAGCTCAGCTTCAGACATTCACAGTTCAACAAGGAATCATCATGGACAGAAAGCTCCATACCTTCACAATCCCAACTCAGTCCCTCACAGTACTTCCCCTAATTATCATGATATCTTCCATACCGATCTCCGAAAACCTCAAATGCTTGTACAGACACAAAAACCTCACTCAAACAATTAAGATCCTTCAACCACTTGGAAGAATAGGACTAGGCCTAGCTCTTGCATCAGTGTCCATGGCAGCGGCAGACATAGTTGAAGCTAAGAGAAGAAGCCACGAAGAACCACGAAGAAGGCATGATACTATCAGTTTTCTGGTTAAGTTGGCAATACTTGTTCTTGGCTATATCAGATGCACTTACTTTGAGTGGGATGCTAGAGTTTTTCTGCTCTAAAGCACCTGACAGGATAAGAAGCATGTGCACTGCACTTTCATGGTGTTCAATCTCCATGGGATATTTTATAGGCTCAGTGCTTGTGAAGATAAGTAATGGTGTAAGTGGTAGATATGGTAGGGAGTGGCTTGGAGGACATGATCTGAATAAAGCAAGACTGGATCTGTTCTATACTCTTCTTTGTGTTCTCAATTTTCTTAATTTCTTGCTTTATTTGTACCGTGCAAGGAGGTACTAGTTAGTTAGTCATTTACCCATAAACCTAAAGCTGACGAAAGTCATGTATAATTTTTGCTGTACTATTTTGGCATCTCGTTGTGTGTGATTCGGTTTACCTTTTATTTTGCCAAATAACCCTTTAAACACCTAGTATCTTGAGCTTTTTCTACATCATATTATCAAGACAGTATCTGAGCAGCATGATTCAATTTACTTTACTGGGTTAATGTTCACATTTTGATATGAATGATTTCTTTTGATTCAATGACCTTAATACAGGCATGAGTTTTTTGTGGCTTTGAAATACTCTAAACTTTGGCTGCGGTTTTAAAGAAAATCACAGCTAAATGATCGAAGTTTAGGTGAATTTACACCTACCTACCTCTGTCTTATAAATCATTAATGGATTCACAATCATTTTGTAGCTGTTGACAATGTCAATATACAAAGTGTTATTGTTTTGTACATACGTACCCTTTTCGATTCCAAATATAAGGTTATCTTAATTAATTTGTAGATTTAAAAAAGTAGCTAAGCTGATTATTTATAATAAATTAAATATGTAAAGAATTTGTAACTTTTTTTCAAAAATAAACTCTCTTATATACCATGTAATAATTGAAATTTAATTTGCATGATAAAAGTGCCAATAAATATGAGTATTAGGAAAAACCATTTTGCATGTACTTACACCTTCCCTCAAATTTTAATTTGAAACCCATATTTTTCATTTTAATTAAATAATCTAATAGGAGAAATAAGAGAGAATGAGACTCTATATTTAAAACCACACCAAAAATCCTAAATGAACCTTATATTTATGACACGAGAAAGAGTATATCCATATAAATAAAAATAATTTAAACTATATATATTTAACATTTCTCCATGCCCTTCTCATCGTCCATGACTAAATAATATACTCCTTCGATATTATTTACAGGGTTAAGAGAAAATGGGTTTATTATTCAATTTATAAGTCACTTCATTAACTTTTTTTTATATGAATGTACAACTTTACTCTTCATTCATTATTGTATTGACTTTATTTTTATAAAATATAATATATATATATATATATATTAAGTAGGGATAAAGTTGAATAGTTATTGAATTTTCAAGTGAAGTTAAAGGCTTAAAGCAATTTAAAATTTTTTATAGACTGTGTAAAATATTTTGAAAGTGACTTAAAAAGATTATAAGAGTAACTAAAAACAGATATAATAGAATATAATTTAAACAAGTCAAAACCTAATAAACGTGTGCAGTCATATGTCAAAGACAGTGAAATAAATCCAACCTACCATGAAATATTTTTGAAACCATGTCCACTGTTTTTTTTTACAGAGCAGTAAATAATCATAGGCATAAAGGTCCACAAGAACGAAACAAACATAATAATTTTGAATTATTCATCACATGCACACAATCACCCAACAAGCAAACAAACAAAGAAACGAGAATGATTGATTGGAGGCAATATGATTCCATTTATAGTTTATTGTCCCTCCAAAAGCTTAGTAAAAAACTTCCATGAAAATTCTTAAGCACTCATCTATAATCATCATGTTAGAGCTAATAATTATAGTGCTAAACAGATCATAAGCTATGACATGATGATGAGATCTTTATGACATGATATGATCATGAGACCTCATTTTATCTCCACATGATTATGATGTTTAACTACATTCTAGATGGCTATCATAATGTTCATTAATAAATTAATTAGTGATAGTTAAGGTTAAGACTAAAAGGGACAATAAAGGTGGTGAGTGCTGGTTATGATTGATAGACAATTAAAATGTACATAGTTTGGCAGGTTAAAAGATGGGAAAACCTAGCTAGCTAGCTGGCTAGTCTCTTATATTTATATATATATATATGTATATATATGAACATGATCCGTGCATGCATGAAACTATGATTGATTATGAATATAATTATGATAAAACTGTTTACCTGCTTCATCTGTAATAGTAACATAACGCCAAGTTATCATTTCATTCTATTTCATGTTTTCTCGTTATTGTTGTGCTTTAATTTGCCCCCATGCATGCTCACAATATCTGATTCCTTTGTTATACATATATATATCATATGTGATTGGAAAAAAATATTTATATGATACATGACATTTTTATTTTAAAAACTGAAATCACACACACAGATATTTTTTGGTGAAAAAAAAATCACATATATTAACCTGCGTTGTATATGAAAGCTTTCTTCGGTGGGGGAAAGAGGGTTAAATATGGAATTAGAAAAAGGGAAATTGAAGGTTGCGCATCCGGGGAATCGAACCCCGGTCAGTACCGTGGGAGGGTACTATGATACCACTACACCAGATGCGCTTGAGCACCAACATTTCAAAGTAATTAAAAATAAGATAGTGTGTGTTATTTTTTTACTTCCCCAAAAAAATAGGTAACATTTGATTATAACTTTTAATATTATTAAAAGAAAATTTCATTAGAGCTAGATAAAATCGAGACATATTGACTTGGACTTTAACGATCCAATAACTGAAAACTCAACAAAAATACTTCGAGTCATGATAAATTTATAATTAAAGAAGTTACACATGAGAAAAATCGTAGTTGAATGAGAGTTAGACGATGTTCAACTTCTAACGCTACAAAGATAGTATGGGTCCGTTTAGAAGCACAGTAGAGAATTAATTTTACGTAAATCGAGATAAATATGTGAATGAGATTATCTTATTTTACGGAAAAACGTTATTCAACGTGCGTTTAGAATGAGATTAAAATAAATTTGGTGATGAGGTGGCGGTTGGGAGGAGAATGCTTTTTGGGGGGTGGGGCGTCCAGCAGCATTTGTTGATCTGGGAATGAAGGAGCAATTCAAAATCCGGGGGCCACACTGAATACCACGTGGCTGGTCAATTCCTGCACCCGAATCCTCATCATTGCCTCTCCCTCAAGTTCCCTCATCGCCAGCTGCCTTCCCATCTCCCTCTCATCGTCCTCTGCTCTTCAAAAACCGTCCAAAACGGTCACGCTCGTCCAATACAATTCATTCATTCTACAAGCTCTTGGGGCTTCTTTGACTGGGATTCAAATAGCGTCTCTCAATCCTGGTCTCACGAGCTGCCCTTTCAACTTTCCTATTAACTTCTAAAACAATCCGAGGCAGAATTCAGCGGCTTCTAAATTTCAACCACCAAAAACAACTCAAAAGGGTCTCATTATCATATTGCTGTCGCTGCTCATTATTAGAACCTATTGATGAACACACTGTAAATATGTGATTGGAAAAAAATATTTATATGATACGTGACATTTTTATTTTAAAAACTGAAATCACACACACAGATATTTTTTGGTGAAAAAAAAATCACATATATTAACCTGCGTTGTATATGAAAGCTTTCTTCGGTGGGGGAAAGAGGGTTAAATATGGAATTAGAAAAAGGGAAATTGAAGGTTGCGCATCCGGGGAATCGAACCCCGGTCAGTACCGTGGGAGGGTACTATGATACCACTACACCAGATGCGCTTGAGTACCAACATCTCAAAGTAATTTGTTTTATCTATTTTTTGTTAGATCTCATTTTTTTAAAACAAGTATTGCCATAAGTATGTAATTTAAAATAAAAATAATCTCTTAACTATCACTTCATTACAAAATATTGAAGTTTTCATTTAAAAATAAATAAAATCTTAATCGTTCAAATCTAATAATCTAGTGCTTATCACTATTGATTAACACTCAACGTTGACCCAATATTTATTTATGTGGTTTCTATATATCTTCTATTTCTTATTCTAAAAGTTGAAAATAAGATATTGTGTGTGTTATTTTTTCCCTTCCCCAAAAAAATAGGTAACATTTGATTATAACTTTTAATATTATTAAAAGAAAATTTCATTAGAGCTAGATAAAATCGAGACATATTGACTTGGACTTTAACGATCCAATAACTGAAAAGTGAACGAAAAAACTTGAGTCATGATAAGTTTATAATTGAATGAAGTTACACATGAGAAAAACTTAGTTGAATGAGAGTTAGACGATGTTCAACTTCTAACGCTACAAAGTTAGTATGGGTCTGTTTGGAAGTGCGGTGAGAAGTGATTTTACGTAAAGCGAGGTAAATATATAAAGGGGATTATCTTACTTTACGGAAAAATATTATTCAACGTGCGTTTAGGAAGTTTAAACGCCCACCCAAACGCACTCTCTATTATTCATTAGTTGTGAATAAGGCTGCATATTTATTGGACCATGTGCAATTAATACATGATATTGTTTTAAAACATGCATGTGCATCGTTTACGATGTATAAAACATTACCATCATCTAAAGTAATAGGAATTAATTCTTGGACCAAAAATTGAGATTGACTTGCGTTTTGATGCAGATGAAAAAAAAATAAAGAAATAGGTCGTGACTCCACGTTCCCTCTCCAGATCCATCACATTGCATGTAATACATTTATTATAGTCATTCCATGATAGTAATATTAATTTTTGGGAAATTTATAATCAGATCCAAACATAAGAATTAATGAATAAAAGGTTCCAAAGATTCACAAAATTACCATAAGGTCTCAGGAGTAACTGCTGATGTTGTTAATGAAGGTTGGTAAGGTTGTTAATAACAACTTCAGCAACTACTCCTAAGACCTTATGATAATTTTGTGAATGTTTGGAACCTTTTATTCATTAATTCTTCTATTTAGGACTTCATTATAAATTTCCTTTAATTTTTCTGATAGACAAACAGAAGTGTTCAGAATCTTAATAATATTTTGGGGGGGGGGGAATCCTAATAATATTAATAAATATTGTAATTAATTTGTATTTTGTGATCAGTGAATGTTCCTTATATATATAATTATCTATTTGGTAACTTTTCCTGGGACTGTGGATCTGCCCTCCGTGCTTCACGCACATTTGTTTAATGGAATGGATCATGCATGCATGCATGAATATGTTACTTTAATATATAATTAATCGTTTTCCCTAATTATTATATTGCTATATAAAATATGTAATCACTATATGTATTGTGAAAATTACGTAAATGAATATGAATTATTGATTACATATTGCTTTCAATAATTTGAAGAAGAAATTTGACCAAAAATATAATTTGAAGAGCAACCATGTAAGTATTATTAATTTATGAAATGAAACATACAAAGAAAAATTATAGCATTTGGCGTGAGGTTGACCTATGACATATATAAATCTATTATTCCAAATCTCAGTATAAATAAAATGTATTATTTTATAGACAAAATCTCACATATCAAATATATATCAAGTACCAAATCTGAATTCGTATTCATAAAAATATAGTGCTTGTTTGGGAACACCGTTTTCCAAACGGTGCACGTAAGTCGAGATAAAATCATCTCGATCTGTAAAAACCATTTCAAAATTTATTAAAACCATCTCAAAATCCATAAAACCATCTTGAAATCCGCAAAATACCTCGAAATCTGTAAACTCATTTCTCCCAATGGACTTCCCAAACACACACATAATAATAGATGTTTTTGGGAGAGCTATTTTTGAATTGGCCTGATAATGTATAAACCTGATATGGTCGGACATACGGGGAAATTTACAATCAGATTCCATCAATAAGAATTAATGAACAAAAGATCCTAAAGATTGACAAAATTACCAGTAAGTCCCAGAAGAAGCTCGTCTGGTTGTTATTGGCTCTGTTTAGATAGCCCGTTGGGAGAACGGATACAGATTTTGAGGTAAATATGTGAGAGGAGTTTTGTCTCAGTAAGCGTAGGAATGACTTTTGGAACCAAACAGAGCAATTAACGGTTTGTGAGGTTGTTAATGACAATCGGATTAGCTACTGCTGGGATCTGATGGTAATTTTACTAATCTTTGGGTTATTTTATTCATTAATTCCTCTATTTGGGGGTTGATGGTAAATTTCCCTTATTTTGTTCATTAAATGTATTATTTTATAGACATATTTGGCAACGCTTAACTTATACCCAAAATCACGTTCAACAGTGTTTTTCGTAAAACGAGATAATCTCCTTCACATATTTGCCTCGGCTTACGTAAAAGTACTTCTCTACCGCGTTGCCAAACGGACATATAATCTCACATATCAAGACTTTTCTCTTTTAGCCTCTGATTATCCAGACTCTTAGTAATGATTATATGATTACTTTATCCAAAAAAATAAAATTCTTGATATATTAATAACATATTTCACTTTTTAAGAGCTACGAAACTACTTAATTAATGCAAGTTGAATAATTGCTTGCTTCATTCTTATTCTTATGATAAATGCACATGCAATATCTTTCCCTTGCATCTCAATATTCCTCAACTCACATGCCACTTGTCAATTTTTTTTAAAAAAAGTCAATTCATAACTGAAATCTAGATTATTATTATTATTATTTAGTAGTTACTGAAAAATCAATTAATTTTTTGTGCGTATTTATACTATAT
>JANTPZ010095220.1:0-13180 GCA_025593235.1 Vachellia pachyceras | reverse complement strand
CATTGTTCCCGCTATCAAACAAAGGAAACTTTATTTGCAAGGAAAACAATTCATCATCAAGACAGATCACCTGTAAACTGAAGCATATGTTGGAGCAAACAATTGCATCATCAGATAAGATTAAGTAGTTCCGCAAGCTTTGGGGCTGTCACAAGAAAGAGTGCAGAAAAGGTAAAGATACTGCTGCTGCAGATGAGTTGATCACTATTTGGCTGTCACCACTGGAGCACTTTAACCAATAAATTCAAAGCTTAATTAAATAGTTGCGACTAGATCCTCAAGCAAGGACTGTATGTTTTGGGAATCAAGAACTAAGGGAGCTAGCTGTCGGCGAAGATCATGCATTGAGGGAACCATTATTACGCCACTTTCATAAGGATCCAACCAAGGACACTCAAATATGGCCAGAACATGTACCAACCTAGACATTTTTTTATTGCAAAGGCCTCATGGAGGTTAGGAATTATGTCCAAAATTGTAGCACATGCTGGAGGTTTAGATCCGAAAATATATCTATTCCAAGGTTGATACAACAACTCCCAATAAACACATATGGTCTCAGTTGGCTATGGATTTCCTTGAAGACTTGGATAAGTCATAGCCTAAGACAACAATCTGAGTGGTCATGGATAGATTTAGTAAGACCGCTCATTCCATTTAGACACTCATATAAAGCAATAAAGTTAGCTCAAACTTCATGGGCAAGGTTAAGTTGCATGGTTTTCTTGTTAGCATAGCCACAAACAGAAATCCCATGTTTTCTGGAAAGATTTGTAGAGAATTATTCAAGCTGCATGGAGTCAAACAATGTCACTATTCTGCCCATCACCCACAAATGGATGGACAAATGGAAGTGCTAAATAGTGTTGGAATATTACTTAAGTTGCATGACTAAAGGTTTTCCAAAGCGGCGGGTAAAATTGCTTCCTTGGCTAAATTGCAATATAAAGCACAGATCTTACCACAAAGCTATAGTCATGACACCATACCAAGCAGTTTATGGAGTCCCAACCCTAGACAACTTTCCTTACTTGGCTGGTGGATTGAGCAATGAGGTAGTGGACAGAAACATTACAGCCAAACAAGTTGTCATTCAGATACTTGTACACCATCTTACGAAGGCTCAAAACAGAATGGTGCAGCAGGCTAAGAAACACAAATTTGAGAGGTAGTTCACAGTAGAAGGTAACCGATCTATTACTCTCTTCACAAACCTTCAATTAAATATTTCATGCCTCATCCAAAAAAGTAGTGAAGATTGCATATGAGCTTCAATTGCTAGATGCTACCAGAGTGCACATTGTTTCCCCCGTTGTATTGTCAAAGAAACAAGTTAGAAATAGGCCTCCAGTAAGCACAAGCACAAGGCTACCAAAAGAGGATGATTCAAAGGCAGCTCACGCTATAACCTGAAGGAATAATAGCTAGGAAGGTAGTCCAAAGAAGGAAATTTCCATTGACACAAAATTTAGTCAAGTTGGAACATGCTAGATGGGACGATCCTACCCTGGGTAGATCTTTCCATCCTTCAACAGTGGTTTCCTCACTTTAAAACTATTGCCAAATCCAAGAACAGTCCCTGAGGTCAGGTGACTGTGGGGTGATTGATAGGTGTCCATTAGCCCCATGTGTAGATGGAGGGTCCATTCTGAATAAGTCATAGATTCGTTCTCTCTCCCAATATTATGCTAGTATACCTAACTTGAAAACATCTATTCTATCAGATTGCTATCTTGATTTTACCTAATATGAAATTTATAAATAAAAAGAAAACACCAACAGGAAAAAAAAACTAAAAAGAGTACCATGAATATATTAGATAATAGAGTAAGAATATAATGTAATAGGAAGTTATAGTGATATAATAAATTGCTGAATTAAAATGATAATTGTAAGCATCAGAGAATGAGCAAAACCTTTGCATTGGCAGAATTTAGTCAACTTATTGTTAATATTTATGACATAATATGAAAGACCAGGAATCAGGTTGCAATAGTGGTGAAAACAGGTACTGTTGTGACATTTTACTATATTCATTATAGTGGCATCTCTAAATGAACCATAATGGATACAAACATCACTTTATCATTACAAATTCCATTTGTTCATTGTCGCATCTCCCAGTCCCACATGAATGCCAACTCATAATGCCATCTTCAACCAGCAATGGATAGTAAGAAAATATATGGAATTGTAACAGGACACAGTTTAATGATTCTAGATTCTTCTCCTGTGCATATTATTGATCCAGATAAATGATATCGAGCAATTTTAATGACCACTAGTCAGAATAAAAGCTAATGAACATTGTATGGGCAAAGCATAGCACAGAGCATTGGCTATACCTGTCAATTTTTTCCTGTAGTGCAGGATCGATCTCATCATCTATATCACCACCATCAAACTCAACCTTGTGAACAAGGGTGTCATTCTCCGTATCATGTAAATATGAGGTCTCACCAATTCTATCAGCTTCAGCATTTTGGCATCTGACATCATGACCATTTGATTCCTATTCAAGAAAAAAAGAAACAAACAAAATTTTTATGATGGTTTTAAGCATTTACCGTGTTCATTCAAAAACAGCATAAAACCAACAAAATAATATGTAAACTAAACAGCAAGTCAGCAAGATACGGAATACATACACTGACCTCCTTATTAAGTTCAGAAGTCTCCTTTAAAGAATTCTTCTGTTGCTCTTTTTTTCTGCGATTCTTCTTTTTGTTTTTGGAAGTTTTGATTCCCTTTGCATCTGTAGATGGAGTTCCAAACCCTCAATGAGAGATCAGAGATGTAATAGAATATAAACCAGAAAAAAAATACTAGGAGGCAATAAATCCCAAAAAATCCTTAAAGGAACTCTGCATATTCAAAATCCACGAAATGGCAAAGGCTTAAACAACATGCACACACATGGAGATGAGGAACAAAATAATCACTTTGCATATCATGTCAAGGTCATTCAAAGATTCAACAAGAAAATGCTGTACAATAGTCTTAACTCATAATAGGGCTTATTGGTGTTTTAAAAGTTCTCTAAGATTAGAGTTATAACTATATAATTTACATCCATGTTTTTTAATTACAACTTCAGATGCAAGATACATGCAGAAAGTAAAACAAGAAAACAAAAAAAGGGAGACTAGCTCAATCCACCTCTATCATTTCCATTTATAAAGGACAAAAGGTCATCAACTGAACGTTCATCTATGCGTTCCTCTGCATGCTCATCTTCAACTTCAACATTCTGAAACACAAGAACTAATTCTAATTAAAATCAACATTCATACATTCTAGGGCATAAAAATTTGTGCAAGAGTGCATGTGCACAGTTATCAACAAAAGTTCAATTCAACAACAAATTCTCAAGTAAGGATAAGGATTACATTCAGCAATGTGACATATAATAGCAAGTGAGCAACAAAAAAAAAACAAAACTGCATCACCTTTAACCTTTCACGCTCCCTAAGCTCTTTCCTCTTCTTGGCATACAAACGATTCAAAAGTCTGATCCTTGGATCATCAGTTGTGTTTTTCAAGGGCTCCAACTTTTCTTCCTGGAACAAAAGAACAAGTGAGGAATGATAATTGAAAATCAAAGTAGATATAAGTGGCATACTTAGTTCTCACAAGCACCAGACACCTCTGTAAGATCATCAGGCAAATGAAATATCTCACGTATCTCCTCAGGTGTTTTCCCTTCAATTATTCGAGCAAGTGCACGACTGGTAAGATCAACTAATGGCTTCAGCTGAAGACTATCAGCAGCAGATGTCAACTCACATAGCTTTTTGGTGTCCATTCGAACAAATTTTTCATCAAAGGACTTCCGTTCCTATACAAGAAAACTACCCAAAAGTAATCATCCTTGACATTCATGCCATCAGCTCAATTATCTCATATGAAGGTAACCATTAACAACACTAACGCATTATAAAAAGAGGTAGAACCTTGTTTGAGCGCCCTGGTACTTGATGAAATCGACAATAGTCAAGAATTAAGCTTAATAGGGAAGGACTAACTCGTTGAGGAAGACATATGGCATTATTCTTGGATGATCCCATCCCTTTTTGTATTATTTCCTGACATATAAAAGGGCAAAACATTGCGATTTCTTGTTCCACTTGTTGAACGGAACCATCAGAAATCTGAAGCCAGACACAGGCCTTAATCATCTGAAAATTTAAATCAGCACCAGCATTTTTTCAGTATCAATGTAAAAGAAGCAACCACAAGATTCTATGGAGAGCAGGTCTCCTAAAATAAGAGCCTAACAATAGGGTATTTCTATACAAGGCAACTTGATAAATGTTTTGAAGAAAATCACAGCTTCAGTAAGATTTCCATTTCCCCAAATAGCCAGATATGGATCTTAGGATATCATGAAAGCTATCACAGATTACACAAAAGATAGGTCTGGGCTTTGAGAAGAATAACGAGACTTAGCATGCCTAGCATTACAAAAATCGAATGTGTAAATTAAGTTGAAGATGAATTTAACAAAAAAAAAGTAAAAGTGAAATTTCGGGAAGTTAAAACGTCTTGTTCATGTGCGTCACTGCAGCTAATATTTGACAGACAACTAGCAAGGAACACGTAAAGTACAATTTCCAAATAATATAGGAGTGCATCAAGAATCATAGCGGAAACTCTCCATTATGTAAACTAATCAATCATAAATGTGCACAATATCAATTTTAAACGCATGATCTCAACCTATAATTTTATCCTTCAGAAAATAAATATGAAAATTTGACATAATCATATCACAACCAAACCAATTCCCTCAAGATGTTACTGAAACAAAGAAAAGATACCAAGTTCAATGCACAACCAAAATTTAACTACAAGAATTGATAAATATCAGACTTACAGAAAGGGTGCCCTACCTCAGGTTTAATAATTGCCATGTCAATTTCAGACATCTGAAAATTATTTGGTAAATAAAATATGCAGCTATAGAAATTTTCTGTGTGTTGCAAGCAATATACTCTGAAGCATAAATTTCAATTGCAATTTCAGGCAACGAGCTAAGATGACTGCCCCAAAAAGGTACAAGCAGCATCACCAAAATGTGCATGCTCCATGATCAATAGTATCTGCAAGAATGCAAAAATTTTTATGTCATGGAATGTGAAACAGTAAGCAAAACAGACAATCTTGTTCAAGATTTTTAAATGATAATAATATAGTACCTCTGAAATTCAAAGTAATGAATGTAAAATGAGTCACCATGTGTGCCAATAAATAAGTGAAAAGTACTCTACTGCTACAATTGAAGATGGTAAGTTTTAGTTTGCATCCAAAATACATAGCTTTATAACTGCAATTCAGAATTAGAATAGACATTGTTGATGTACTGTTCATGTCACAGATGATACTTTTTGAATGAGTTGTTTAAGATTCTAATAGGTGCTTAAGTCGGATGGGGAACCCTACCCCAAAAGCTAGTCGTTGAAGTAAGAGAACCAACCCACTTAAATGCACCATTGAGTATTTAATGAATTCTACTCAATGAGGGACTTGGCATCCCATACTGCCAAGTCCCCATCAATTAGCTTCCTATGAAAAGTCGGCATCTCGACAATTGCACTTCATGGCACTTCACTCGACCTCCTGCAGGCCAAAACCTTCCACGGGTAGCCCTCTTCATAAAGGTCAACGGCTAGGCTCTGATACAAATTGATGGGTACCTAAGTGAGATGGGAAATCCTACTCCAAAAGCTAGTTGTTGATGTCGGAGAACCAACCCACTTAAATACCTCCATTGAACATCCCATTCTACTTAATGTGGATCTCGTCAACCTATACTACCAAGTCTCCATCAGATTCTTCACAAGTTAAAGAAAGAGACATTTCCCTTAAATAATAATATATTAAAGTTGATTACATGTAGTGAGGTTCCAACTCATGCTTTAATTTTTTGGCATTAACTAGTTAAATTACATTATGATCAAGCAAATAACTTACAATTAACAACTATATCAACTTTCAAAATTTGCAATATTTTATAACCCCACCTCTTCAATTTTTTTAAATTCAACCCATAAAATCCCCCTCCCTTCCAAATCCATCATACCAGACAACCTCTTAAATATCCTATTGAGCACCCCATTCTACTCAATGTGGAACTTTGACATCCTATACAACCAAGTCTCCATCAATTGGCCTCTTATGAAAAGGGATGTTTTGGCAGCTGCACTTCATAGGACTTCACTCGGTTTCATGTCAGTCAGAACCCTCCACGGAGAGCTTGACAACCTAAGTGGGATGGAAAACCTTACCCCAAAAGTTAGCTGCTAAGGTAAGAGAACCAACCTACTTAAATACCGACATTGAGCATCCCATTTTAACCACGTATTCTTTTGACGTTAAAGAAAGAGACATTTATCTTGAGTAATCATACAATAAAGATGGTTCCAGTAGTGATGTTCCAACTCATGCTTTAATCTTTGGCATTAATAATCAAGCAAATTGCTTAACAATGAACAACTATATCACCTTTCCAACTTTGCAATACTCATGTTTCCTCTAAGACAGAATTCCAATTATAATTTTTAATTTTTAGTGGCTGGATCTGTCCAAGAACTCAGGAGGGAACAGAACTATGGAAGTCTTCCTGAAAATAATCTAGTGTTATAAAGCTATGGCTAGTTTCTCCCGCACCAAGGAGAAGAGACAAGGACTTCTCATAACTCCCACGTTCCCGTAGTATTAATATTAAAATCACCCGTGACTGATCCCAGTAATCATTGCATAGGTTAAAAAAGAGTTCTTAATCATTCTTATTGCATCACAGTGATCACTAACATCCTCTTCGCCTATCAACCAAATTTCCAGTAACCGAAATAAAACGAATTCAATACAAAAATAGAAAGACAAGTAAAAGGAATGGCTAGACAGCCCATAAATCGTTCACGGGAGCTCACAGAAAATACCACAAAGAAATGGATAAAATTAACACGCTTCATCTCATTCCATTGATACAATCCATTCAAGCCTTAGTATAAGTAAGCCATAGAAAGAAATCGGAAAAGGGGTTTACAGCGCTTACGCAAGTTGTGTATCTCTTGAAAGCAGAAAAAGGAATTACGGACGGGAAGCTTTGAAATGGAGAGAATTGGCGGTAGTCGGCGATGCCAGAACGGATAAAAGGGAGAAGTTTTATTCGGACAATTAAAGACAATATGCAAAATAAAAAATAAAAAGGAGAGATGGCGAACGAGGCAGGGAACGGAGGGATAGAGAGAGAAGGATAGTTGGAAATCTGTGTCCGAGAACTTTACACTTCGGTTAGAGTTGCTGTCAATGGCTAGCGACGAAACGAGGAGGTCCCATGAAACGACGCCGCACAAGGTGAACCCAATTAGGTTTCCGTTTTTCTTCGTTCGGCCCAACACCAGAGCAAAGGGGCAGGCCACAAGGTCATGCAACGAAGGTTGTCAGTTGCTACCAACCTAGTAAAACCCGAATGGTTTAAATCGGATTTAAATGATCAATTTTATTTTTTATTTTTTATAAAAAATTATTTTAATATATATAAAATTTAAAATAAAATTGATCTGTTAATTATCATATTTTCAAATAATGACCTGTTACAAAAAATTGGCAGTTTTTTTAAAAATGAAATGTGAACTGTCTAAATCAATCTAGATGATCAGATTTAATGAGTTATGGGAGCTTATCACTTTGATAAATACTCTAACCAGGTCAACAACAAAAGCCTACTTTTTTATTTTTATTTTTTTTATAAAGGCTTGCTTTACAAACTAGGAAACATACAAAAAATAAAGTTGGCAATTTGTTGTCATTCTGATTATGGAACGTTGAGCTGTCTAGTGTGTAATATGAATATGATATGAGTGTGTGAATGAGTGTGTGAATTATACTATAGAATGAGTGTGTGAATGCCCATAATTCCGTTGCATGTAAGAGATTTAGTTTATTTCTATTTAATAATTAAAATAAATAATATTTAGTCAAAATTAAAAAAAAGATCTGAAACAAATGGAATTGTGTGTGTTTGGGAAGTCCGTTGGGAGAAATGAGTTTACAGATTTTGAGGTATTTTACGGATTTCAAGATGGTTTTATGGATTTCGATATGGTACTACTCATTCAATTAATTCTTTTAAATATTGCTTTGAAAAATAAAAGAATTAATCAATAAAATCTAAACCATTCAGGTTTATTATGTTGTTATTAACAACCTTACCAGCCTTCATTAACAACCTCAGCAGTTACTCCTGAGACTTTATGGTAATTTTATGAATCTTTGGAACCTTTTATTCATTAATTCTCCTATTTAGAATTTGATTGTAAATTTCCCATCTTTTAAATATTAGTACGCCTCCAAATTTGCATATCAAGCGTCAAGCAAGCTTCCGAAAAGGGAATAAAATGCTGGCCAATCAGCCAAAAATGTGCGTCCACCTAAGATATTTTGAAAAATAATAACTTAAAATTGAGATTTTCTGCGAGGGAAAAATATATTTTTCTGCATATACAGATTTAGGTGAGTGACAAAAGAAATTAAATATAATATATATCTATCATTCTATTTTTATACCTATTTTATTGATATATTCTTTTTAATACATGGCATAAACGTAGGAGATTCGAATTGAATTTTCTTAACCATTATCACTATTTTAATGGATGTTTACAATCTAGGACATACAAGCTGGCAATATATATATATATATCCAGTATGTGTATGTGTGTGTGTCTATAGATATACTGGAGGTCCAATACGAGGGTTCAGTGTTAGTGAAATCAATTACAGACAACCCACTAACCAAGCTTGGTTGGTGTGGTGGTTCAGCACGTCGTCCCTTAAGCATGTGGTCAGGGGTTCGATCCTTGATTCATGTAAATAGAGCAAATCACTTGGTCAATCCTCTATCGCTTAGTGCGCTGACAGTGGGACGGGGGATTAGTCCCACGACTTCCGGCTGTGGAAATACCCTGGTGCAAACCAAAAAAATAAATTACAGGCAACCCACTAAATCGTAACTTGGAGCCCATATTTCAGCCCATTGAAAATGGGCCCTTTTTCAACCGATCAGGCCATTGAAAATGGATCAACCTGTCAAAAAGCATATTAGATTAGCCCTATTTCTTATCAACGGAGTTAGGTATCATGCTCTTAGATCGTGGGTGAGCCCATCCTTTTTTCTAAAAATTATGTATAAAAAAATATATCAACTCCTCACAACATACATGAAAAACGATTTGAGTTCCCGTTGAGAAAGGTGTCCAGCGATATTTTGAGTAAGATTGTTTTTAACATGGGAATATTTGTATACTAAGAGGGGAAAATACCTTCATTGTGAAATATACTGTACAAAAGTTCATATGAAGAATAATCAAAGCCATTTCATTGTGAAAAGTTTGATCGTTAAAGCTATAGTCTTCCCAACAATTATATTTTTTTGGGATTTAAGCCTGCCTTTGCAAGATAAAATCGCTTATCATCTTGTCCAATAACTTGTCGGTTTATGTACTTTTTGTTTTTAGAATTAAAATGATAATATCTCTTTTTTTTGTCATGACTACAGATATTTTTGTTTTATCTCATTACAACTTAACATGTAGAGCTTGACATGATGCAACTTAATTTTTAAAGTCTTAGCTATTCAATTCTCTGGTTTATATATTTTATGATTTGCCACAATTCAACCCTTAGAGTTGAGTTACAATTGAACCAGCATGAAATAAATTAAATCGTTATTTTTCCCATGTTTCAAACACATCTCCTTCCAGTCCACAATATAGATGGCTTCTTGAAGAATGATTTGATCAAAAATATAAGTCACTTATCGAATAATTAATGTTGATTTAGTCTACATCAATCGATAAGAATAAAAGTGAAAAAAATATTTCAATCTACGATATGTTAAACAAGTTAACTGTTATTTTTTTATTCCCTCAAATTAGTTTACCTGTATTGTGGACTGGAGGAAGTGAACATTTAATTTTTTTTTTTGTTGGTTTAAGAAAAATCAAGTTTTGAACAAGATCCACGTAAATTTTTGGAGTCCACCAACCAAGAAAGTAGTGGAAATCCATGAATGGCATGTTGGATAAAAAGTCAAAGAAAACCGACTAATATTTAAAATTACAATAATGGCCACCACCACCTCCACCGGTGACCAAATTGACATTAACTGCTCCGTCTAATTATGACTTTAACATGTTTGGTTACCCTATCCATCTTCCATCACTCCAACGCCCCCTTCCTTCCTTAATTTCTTTGTTGTCCAATCTCTTTTCATACCAACCATTAATTAATATTTAGTGCAATCCAATAATCCCTTTGTTCCTTTTTTTTTTTACCATACTTTTTCATCACAACGCCTAATTTTCCTAAATACAAGAAAATATGATGCAAAGGATCACCAGCACAAACACGTGTAAGGATCACATAACTACAAAAATCTCAAAACTAGCCCTTCAAAATGGCATAGCTCCTTAAATTCTTTAGTGGCTATCTTGAAATTAATAACAAGTATTACTGGCTCAATGGTTTATATAACTTGTGGGATTTTTTTTTTACATGAGAATAATGATCATGCCATTTCACATAAACTTGATGTCAAAATAGTCCATATGAATGGGTCCGTTTGGGAATGCGCTGGAGAAGTATTTTTACGCAAGTCGAAGTAAATATGTGAATGAGATTATCTCGTTTTGCGAAAAAATAATGTTGAATGTGCTTTTGAGACTTTTTAACGGGTTGCCAAACAGAACCAATATCTCATACGCCTTTAGCTTATATGCTTGACACAATTTGTGCCAATCTGATTATAACATCTCACCTAAGATTGAAGCTTGCAATTAATATGATCATACACCTAGCTAGTGATCAAGGATATAGGAAACTGTAAGGTTATAATTGCAGTGAAGTATGATGCTAGTATGCTACAGCAACGCTAAACACATACTAATTAATGGAGCATTAAATTGGCAAATAATTAATCTGACAGTACTTTTAGTATCCTTTAATTGATAATTATTATATTGATTGATGTTAGTTGAGAAATATTTTTTACCCTTGATTGTATTCTGTGTGGTTTAACTTTGCTGTTTTCTCTGAAGATCAACTTCTTTAGGATCAGGGGAGTAATTTAAGATTTACAAATTGTTTACAGCAAGAATTCCCATTTTCATTGGAAAATGAACATGACTAGTTTTATAAAAAGATTAATTCTACCTCTGGTTTAAATATAACACATAATATTATTCACCCTATAAAGTAATTCTCATATGTAGAATCAAATGCAGTAACTCATAAGAACACATATCAAAATAATGTATGTATGACGCATTTTATTTCCTCCATTATAGGATAAGAGATTAACAACATTAAGGACAATTATTAATTTTTTGGGAAATTTGCAATCAGGTTTCAAATAAGATAATTTATAAATAAAAGGTTTCAAAGATTCACAAAATTAGCATAAGGTTCCAAGAGTAGCTACTGAGGTTGTCATCAACAACCTCACCAGCCTTCATTAACAATCTCAGCAGCTACTCATGTGACCTTATGATAGTTTTGTGAATCTTGATGACCTTTTATTTGAGATTTGACTATAAATTTTCTTTTTTTAAAAAAAAATGTCAAAAGGATGGTGAAGATGGTGAGTGTATGTGGCATGGGATAGGATGAAAAGTCAATGCATAAAACAAGGTTGTTGTCTAATAACAACATACGTGGAAGCATGTGGGATAGAATGGCCTCTACCTTTTTGAGCAAGTTGATCATCAAGGTACATCAACTACTACAACCAACCAACAAATCTCAGCTATATGTTCATCCTTTTTATTTAATGTCACTCTCCTTGTCATATAGTCTAATTTATGACACTTTTTTATCATCCTTTCTATATTCTTGTTGTTATCAAATATTGCCAATCTTGCTTTGTTTTTGCCGAGAAGCAGAAAAAATTACTCGCCACAACCAAATCTAAAAAACTATTGTTGCAAACATTTTACATGTAAATGTTTATAACCACCATCCCTGCGATTCATTATACTTAATGCTATAAATCCCATAACTTTTTAATCAATGGTCTCTAAAGAGTTTCTCATGATTAATATCATTAATCTTATTGTTATTTATCTATAAAAAATAAATATTTTTAAAAATGTTTAATATTAAAATACATAAAATTTATTAAATATATTGTAATTACTAAATTATATATGAAATTTTATTTTGAAAATGTTTTCTTATGGTACATTAACTTCATTTTAATAATTTTTACAAAAATATATATTTATTAAAATTTTATAATATATATTCTATGTTAAAATAGTAAAAAAATTGAATGATAAGTTGGCGGGCTGCATCGACCCGTGCCGCTTATCCCGGTTCCGACGTGGGTTAGTCCAATTTCTGTGGGCTGGTGATCCAACGCTATCCAATTCATCACACCAAATCGCTTCATAGATGATCTTGCCACACAAGTAGACGAACCCTTTAAGATTATCTCCGCATGGCACACCGCACCACACATGGTAGTCTCACAGCCTAACCGTCCCCACCTAACTCAACCGTGTTGGACCAACGAACATTAATTCCCTCCCGCTATGCCCTTGCTTGCCCCACAAAGTTATCTTCTTCTTCTTCTTCTTCTTCTTCTTCTTCTTCTTTTTCTTTTTCATTTGCTTAAGGTCAATATACTATTATCCAAATTAATTACAATCTAACCCAAGAGCGTCGGAGTGTAGTGATCAATGCGGCTGTCACTTCCTCAGGGGTCGAGAGTTCAATCCCTGGGAGTAACGCTCAGTGGTAGAGGTAACCCACCCTTGGTGCAAAGCACCTTAAAGGGGTGCGCCATGCGTATTCCTAGCTTCGGATTAGTCGGTTGCCCCGGGTTACCTGGTCCAGTTGAAAGAAGGCCAGTGACTCAGAAAAAGGCGCCGGATACCGGGGGGTTCCAAATGTGGGCCAAATGGTCCACTTGCTTGTTGTTCACAAAAAAAAATTAATTACAACCTACATCTTCCTAATAGATGCCTTGTTTTCATTTTTTTTCACAAGATTTTTTGTCAAAATTTTATATTTACGGATTAAAAACGATCGTCAATTGAAATGCAAGACCAAACATCCACATGTACAACTAAAACCTTGTCCCCCAGGGACATCCCATATACAACCAAAACCATTT
>JANTPZ010095219.1:0-19477 GCA_025593235.1 Vachellia pachyceras | reverse complement strand
GAGCGGTGAACTTGCATTGCCGCCTCCTTCAACTTTGCAGGACACCCATGGAATTCCCAAAAACTACCAAGGGTATATCAGTCACTATATTTTGGATCCCTCCAAAAAACCCCATTTTGGAGGGATCCAAAATAAGGGGAGGGGAGGGATTAGAGAGTTAAATTTTACCTTCCCTCCCCTCCAAATTTTTATACCAAACAGGGGGAGGGGCTCATTTTTCATTCCCTTCCATTCCCTTCCCCCCAACCAAACAAGGCCTAAAGCTCTTAGCTCCATACCTAACCCAATTGGACCCCTCATCCCACGCAAGTTGGGTCATGCATGGCGGCTACAAAGCCACCTTCTTGCCTCCCTCCCCCAAATCTCCACCCACACGTTCCATTCATAACCATTGAACCACACGGGCCCCACACTCTCCCCTTCCCCAACCCCCATCTCTCTTTGTTTCCTCATTATTATCAATTATTCACTTCATAGTCCGATTAAAACTGAAGTACTTTTATCTAAATTAAGATAAATATGTAACTCTGAATTTAAATTAATGAATGTTTTAGTTAATACCTTTATCTGCATGCCTGTTCACTGTAACTTTGTTCGCTGTCAAATCAACTCAATGGGATCTTAATCTGACAATCCCTTTCATTTCGCCAAACTTAATTTTACAATCAACCAAACGAAACAAAAGTTGCATTTCGAGATTGTTTATAGACTTTAAATCATTCACACTTCTACATACATCATTACATACAAATATGTCTGACACTTTTTTTTTAAACAAAGAATAATCAGCTTTCACTTAATTCTCTTAATTAAGACGACTTTTAACCTCTTCTTCATTGACTTGCCTCTTCCTCATTGTCTCGAAGCTTCCGCCGCTTCATCATCCTCTGATCGCCGCCCCATCAACTGCAACTCTTGCTTACCGTAAATCTCCAAAGAAAAATCCCTCAAAGTCTTAGTCTTGTTGCCGCTAATACTCCCACTTGAGCTCACGCTTGGTGCCATGGTTGAACTCTTCGACACCTTCGGTCCCGCCGTGCTAGTGCTCACCCATGTGTTAGACCTGCTGCCGGAAACTTCTGCGCCGGTCGGGATACTTGTGGTTGCTTCCATGGGTCTCGCCCACATGTTGGATACCGGGGCTGCTGCTGGAGAGAAAGCCCATATCTGGGGCTGTTGATTGGATGACAGAGTTACTCCGTTTGCCATCGGCGTCGCCGCTGGCGGTATCATCCAGAAGGTGTTCGCTGCAACAACCATACCTGTGTTTCCCACTGTCCACACCGGCACTAGACCTTGAGGAACCGTGGGTTGAATCGGCGCCAACCCGTAAGACTGCGAAGCGGCGTCGTTTACGGCCATGAACTCGCTATTTGATGGTCGTCTCCGCTTATTGGAGGTATCGGCGTTGGAATTGTTGGACGACGTGGGGATTTTAAGAGTTCCACCGACTGAGACGGCGATGGCTGGGACGGTGCCGGTACCGGTGGCCTCGATAATGGCCTGCTCAGCGTGTTCGAGAAGCCATCGCACAGTTTCGCCGTCGGACTTATGGCCTAACTCCCTAGTGAGCTGAAAGATCCGAGCCGCACACGTGGCTGGTATACGGATCCTCCGCCCCCGACCTTCCACCTTGGTGTGGCGGTCCTTAGTGGATGACCGTCGAGTTGTCGTCGCCGGCAAGTGCATTGGCATATCCATCTGCATCGCCACCTGACCAGCCCCAACTCGAGGCGGCGCCTCACTTTTCCTGTCCGAGTCCGAATCATTCGGCTCGTCCTTCAACGGCAACACCTGAAACGCCGTCGTGCTACTCGTACCCTCGTAGTTGTTGCTGGTGGACGCAGGGTCTTGTTCCGGTTCACTGGCCATGTTGCTGAGATCCGACGCACTGCCATCGCCGTCTTGATCCTTCTCGTACCCCTTACAAGAAGCCATTTCAGCAGAAAAGTACAGAGACAATGGAGGCCACAGGCGAAAATATACCTCAAGGACACAACAATTCTTCAATAAAAGCTTGTAAATTTTTCGTGTGGGGCTATGTTTCAACGTGGTGGGTTCACTGGATTGGCCGGAAACAGAGAAGAGAATGGGATAGAGAAAGAAGAAGAAAGTGCAATATAAAGGGCGGGATTCTGATTGGTTCCAATAATGTTTTTTGATTTTGAAGTGAGGAACGTGAGGGGGTTGGACGGTTACGATTTGATAAAAAAAAATGAGGGAGGGTGGGGGCCACTTGTGGGGCCCACTTTTGATGAACTTCACGCATTTGTCATCTTTCAGCCCAATTAGTGGGGTCCACGGGGCTGGGGTGGGGGGACAGGTGGTCTCAAATCTCCACCGCTATTGCCAGAGGGGTGATGTCAGAGGGGCCTGAAAAAAGTGGGGGCCTTTCTGGGTTAATAAATCGGTTTTCATTGGTAGGCACCACCAATTTATGGTGGTCCATGCCCCATCAGAAAATTAAAAACAGTAGAAACATTTTGCTGCCCACCATATGTAGTTTTAACCTGAAGTGCTGGTTTGGAAAAACAGTGAAAATGTGTTTTTTTTGTTTATGATAAATATGTGAATAAAATTATTGTAATTTATAAAAAAATACTGTTAAATTTATGTTTAAGATGTTCAAATACTCTCCCAAACAAATATGAAATCAGTTCTAATTTACATCCTGTTCATGAAAGCTAGGGAAGATGATGGTCGAGACAAAAAAAAGAAAATAAGGAAATGAAAAAAAAAACACTATAATGCTTCAATGAAAGAATATAATTATCAAAAGGTTAATATGTAAATTTATTTTTTCAAGTGTTGTATCCCTAAAAGTTTTAATATAGAGTAACAATACCTCATACCGTTAAAAATGTTAATGATTAACGATAATTTTTAATGGTTAAATGCAACATTGCTCCAAAAAAATTTGGGATAACATTGATCTTAAGCGAAAATTTTTAGAGAAAATTTGTACTTACCTTGATAAAAAAAACTCTCAGAACAAGTGATCAATATAGATTTATTATCAATTCTTACAACTTATCATTATATACAGTTAACTTGTATAACTTTTTATTATCACTTTTATTCTTATAACCTCATAGGGATTTAAAAAAGAGTTAATACAACATTGACCTCTCAAGTTTATTCTCATTTTAATTTTAACCCGTGAGTTTTAGTTCATCGAGTGGCAAAATAATCGAAGTATTGGGTAAATTATAAGAACCAACATCTTAAATAGAATGAAACTTAAGGGAACAAAACTTATAGTTCCATTTTAGAGATCAAAATAAAAATAAAGGCAACCTTGAGGGACTAAATTATATTAACCGTTTTCAAAGCACATTAGAAAAGTTTCTACATGAGGAGTAGAATTCATGTAGAATGAAACTAACCTCATGATTCTACTTATCTTGCAACAAAAGGTGACGTGTGATGTGAATGACTATGATAATAGGTCGGGAGTTCAAACGCACGTTCAACACTATTTTTCTGTAAAATAAGATAATCCCTTATCGCATATTTAATTCGGCTTACATAAAAGTACTTTTTACCGCGTCCCCAAATGGGTCCAAATGTAATGAGCTACTTGTACATTGGACTACAAAATCAATGAGCATGAGCAACCAAGCCAACAGTTAAAAGAGATTCACCAAGAGTTGAGATGAATAAAGATTAATTAGTTTTTTAAAAGATATTTTATGTTTTATTTATTAATTTAGTTCTTTAAATTTATTGTACTTTTTTGAATAAATCATTTAGATATTTATTAAATGTTATGATCTTATAAAATCTGATAGGCATAATATCTTTAAAAGATTTGAGATATTTTTTTAATATTTTGAATTATATCAGGGTTTGTAAGTTTTCTTACGTAATAAATAAGTTGTATTCAGTTATTTCAAGATGAATATGAAGTTTTTTCTTAATAAATTTTAACTTGTGGTTTATTACGTTTTCTTACATAATGAAGATGAATATAATACGGTTTGAGTTATAAGAAAGTGATCAACTATTGTATGACCTTTTATAATTAAAATTCTGTAGACTAATTCCTCTAAGATTTTATCTGATAAATTAAGTTGCAACTCCCAGAAAAATATCATTTTGTGATGAAAAATCTATCGTTAAATGACTATTTTTTATCGTTAAAACAAGGATCGCTAATATTTTTTGACGTTAAATGAAAATTTTCTAATGAAAAATTTTGTTAAATCTTTTAGATATATATATATATATATATATAAGTATTTAGAAGGGGGAAAGAACGAATAACCCAAAGATCTGCAGCAGCTATGTCTTGGTAGAGGTACTCTTGTACTTTGTCTATCACTATTTCACTGCCTACTTCAAGGCGACCAAAATGTCTTGCTAACACTATTCATTACTCCGTAGACAAATATTTTAATTTTATTTTGTGTTTAGACATATAAGATATTTTGTACTAATAAAAAAAGATTTTGATTAAGGAGATTATAAAAAAAAATTATATTCAATGGAGATCTGATAAGAGTGTAGGGGTTCAGTTAAAGGTAATTTAGTTTCTTAAATTTACATTTTGGTTTTCATTTCTTATAAATAATTACAATTTTTAAATCTTTTCTAATAAATATTAATGTGATTTTTATGTCTTTCTCTCTATTTTAACTTAGATTTTATTTGGTGTGAACCTTGGATTTTATTGGGTGTGCTACGATTAAACATGTGAAAGGGTAATTCAACTATTAAATGTTGATAAAATATGATTAAAATTTAAAATATAAAAATAATTATATTAAATAATTAATATTTAAGTATATTTTAACTTTATTTAATTATAGAATGGTGATTGAATTAATATTTTTCGTTAAGCACCACTAATGGTGTTGACGTTAAAGAACTAAAAAAAAAATTATGCTTAAGGGATTAAATTAAAATATGATATAAACTTAAAAGACTGAATATATAATTTAATCTATTGTAAAATACTATCTCCTCTCACTAGACTCAATTCGTTGAAACAATTGCTTGATGTTAAAGTTTAAAATTCACTAAAATTTATTAATGCTCATGCTTTTTAACATTTTCCATTTAAGTTAGCTTGAGGTTAATCCTACTGAACATGATGACCTCATTTTCATAATCTTGATATTGTGCCGTTTGGAAACGCAGAAGAAAAATATTTTTACGTAAGTTAAGGTAAATATGTGGAGGAGTTCTCTCGTTTTACAGAAAAATACTGTTGGACGTACATTTAATTTTAAGAAACGTTGTTTCAAACAAGCCCATTGAAGACAGCCCATGAATGTTTTTTAAAAAGTAAAATACATAAACGTCCCTTGGTTTTATGTAAATTACAAGAACACCCCATGTTTTGAAAACATGTATGCCCATTAATGTATGTCACAGACATACTTTTGAAATTAAATTTCCATTCATTTGAACCGCTTGTTCATTGTTAAGTTTGACTTTCACACATTTATTTTGACCAAAGCAATAGCGTTATTTAAACATTATATTTTCTTAAAAATTTTTACGCAACGAAAAAAGAATTTTGATACATATATTTTAATTTTTTTATTATGTTTATACGAATTATTAATTTTTATCCTATTATTTCATTGAAAATTATTTATTTATGTTTTTTAAATAGCTAAAAAATATTTTAACACAAATTATTGTTTATATTATAAATGATATAAGTTTGAGAGGCTAAAAATATTTACAACATATTTAGGTAATTATATATTTGTTTAAATAAGTAAACAAATTTTTAATCAAATTTCTTATATTAACTAAATTTTTTAAGTTTCTATTTCAATATTTCGATATGATAAAAACACTAAACAAATAACTATTTAAAAAAAATAAAATAAAATAAAAGATAAAATATTAAATTCTTTAGTACAACTTTAGCTTAAGACTCTAAGTCAGGCATTTGACACTCTAGTATAATAATGGGTAAATTAGTATCTAAGTTATTGGTCAAAACATTCGGTAATGGGTAAATCAGTAACTAAGTTATTGGTCAAAACATCCCGTATTATTAATTTTTTAAGAGTGAAAATGTAGCAATAATCAATTAATAAAAATAAAAATTTAGCAACAATCAATTAATAATAATGTAAATTTAGTAACGTTGTTAATAATAATGTAAATTTAGCAACAATCAATTAATAATAATGTAAATTTAGTAACGTTGTTAACCCTTCATCAATTCTGTTAACCAGCTGTTATATTTTAAGGTATAAGACTTTACTTAAAGATCATTCAGGTAATCAAAACTATTCTTTTTTGTTTAACTCCCTTCATGAAAATAATCTAAATAAATTTTTCTTTCTAATGATAATTAAAACTACTCCTTTTTGTTTAACTTTTTTTAGAATAAAAAAGAAGAAAAATTTAAGAAAAAGGAGTAAGAAAGAAAAAAGTTAGATAAAAGAAATAGTTTTGGTTAATGAAATGTTCCTAAAACAAAATCATAGACCCTAAAATGGTAAAATATACCAACTGTTAATGAAATTAGCGAGGAATAACAGAGTTGCTAAATTTACACTATTATTAATTGATTATTACTAATTTAAATTTTTAAAAAGTTAATTATGTTGTGTGCTAACCAAGTATTTTACTCTCTTTTTTAGCAAAATATCCCAGTTTATCCAATTATTCATCTATTGTCCTCCAATAAAAGTGTTTTCCAAAAGCATCTATGATTTCTCCAAGGATGATTTAAATGAAAGGAAAAATCATATTTTTGTCACCCCCAAAAAATTTAACATTAAAGAAAGGAGAGACCATTTTACAACAAGATATATTTAAAGGAAAACACTTAGATTAAATTCATTGTATCAATTATATCAAATTTCCTATCATATGTAGCAATGTTCTCTACTTTTAAAATATTAGCATTTAATTATAAACAAACATAAAAAAATAGTACTGATTTGAAAACTTAAGATAATATATAAAGAGTTTGAAGTAAGTATGATTATTTAAAAAACTGATTTTTTAAATAAAAGATAATAAATAATAAATTCTCTGTTCTTCATCCTCAAAGAACTCATTAACACACTAAAAAAATCATTCACATCTCATTATATTTTAATCAAAAATTGGTCTGCAGGGAAATCTGACCCCAAAGCCCAAAAAAAGATTAATCACAATATTTAATCCCTTAAATTTAGTTATGATTTTTATTTTAATTTTTTAAATTTAAAAGCAATATTTTTATCCCTTAAATATAAAATAGTTTAGATTTTATTATATTATAAGAATCCATGTTTTAAATGTAAAAAGATTTGAAGGTCTAAAATTATTTATTTTAAATTTGATAAACCAAATCAGAGGTAAATTTGATACAAACAAAGAAGACTGTATTAGCAAAAATAAACAATTATATCGTTCAGACTTCCAATGTTTCTTGATTGAGAGCTACATACCTCCATCTCTCTTTCTCCACAAAATCCGCATCCGAGAACCTGGAAATAAATGACCAGAGCTTATACACATCTTCAAAATTTGCCAAGAAATTTAATGAAACCGTCAAAACTGATATCCCACAATCCTGTTTCATCATCATCATCACCGTCTTCTTCCTCCTAGGTTGTTGCCCCACCACACCTTCCACTTCTTCAAACCAGTCTTGTTCATTCATCTTCACGTTCTGCAGAATCGCTTTACTCAAAGATATGTTATTCCTATCAGCTAGCTTCTGCACAAGAAACGGATCAATCTTCTCTCCTTTCCAATCAAATACATTAAACGCAACCGCATGCCCTCTGTGAGGGTTTATCTTTGATCCATAGATCTTTATCAGCCGAAGCCCTGTTTCTGAGTTTGGATGTTGCAGACTCATAAGTGCACGAATAACCCAGTTCACTAGATACCTTCCTCTATTACTGATCCCTACCAGCCCCACTTCTTCTGCATGATCCAATCCTCTCAGTTCAACTTCTAACCTCTCACAAGTTTCAATCTTTTTGCCTAATTTTGGCTCTGGTTGGTGTTCAGATTCAATAATTTCTTCTTCTTCTTCTTCAGGAATGGTTTCTGTTTTTCTCAGTGCTGGGAT
Organism: Vachellia pachyceras; assembly: GCA_025593235.1. Classification (NCBI taxonomy): domain Eukaryota; kingdom Viridiplantae; phylum Streptophyta; class Magnoliopsida; order Fabales; family Fabaceae; genus Vachellia; species Vachellia pachyceras. The sequence goes on along the minus strand of JANTPZ010095219.1, from coordinate 11,436 downwards.
GAGGCTAACAATTCCGATACTGGTGGAATTTGGTGAGTCGCTTAAAGCAGAGATGCTAGATTTCTTGACAAATAAGCAGCCAAACCCAGAAGGGTTATCTCCAAAAACTTTGTAAAATGAACAAACAAGGAAGTCAGGTTTGAATAGAGAGAGACCTAAAGTGTCCATTTCTTTAGGTGCTAATGAACAAGCATCAAGCAAAACATGCCAACCATTTTCTTGAGCCATGGACATCCACATGTATGAATATGGTGATCCAGTGACTTTGGAGTGAACCGGGAAAACAAAAAGGCCTCTTCTTTTCTTGTCCCTTTTGCTCAGAATCATCTTCCTTAGTTTCTTCATGTTGATTCTAAGATTAGGCCAAGAGAATTCTGCTGACATAATGTTTGTTCCTTGCTGCTTGTTGCTGCAGCTCTTGATCATCTCATCTAATGAATCACTCTTGTGATCATAAACTGCGAGAAGATTCCCATTAGGTGTGAATTGGAAAGAATCTGCAAGAAGCTTAAAAGCACATATGTGATTGGCAGTGAAAACCAAAGTGTAATCATCTTCAGAGAAATTCATAAATGCCATAATTCTCTCTCTGATACTGGTCTCTAGTTCTGATTCCTCACCACCATAAACTACCTGGGAATGCAAATTCACAGACTTGTAAGAAATTTCAAAGAATGGTGGTTCTGAAGGAACTATTGGAGGAGGATGAGAGGAAGAAGAAGAAGAAGAAGCCATTGAAGTTCCAGCGAAGGATTGTTGCTGCTGAGCATAAGAGAAAAGGCCATAACCGGTATAATCAAAGCAGAGGTTAGAGAAATTCAAGTGGTAATACTCTTGAGCTCTAATCTGATCAGCCTTAAGAGTGGTGTTGGGATATAGAGGATAAGCTTTTGTGAAGTTCAGATATGACTCTTGAAGAGAAGGAAGAGCCTCATGGTTAGTGAATTGAGCATTTGGATGAAGAGTTGAACAAGTAGCTGCAACAAAATCATAGCCTGATGATAATCTGCTTTGATTAACAGGTGTATTATTATCAGTATGAGACAACTCAGAGGCAAGAACAGGAGATGAAAAACAACCTTTAAAGCACTGTGTTGATGATGATGATGATGATGCTTCTCCAAGACAATGTGATTGCATTTTCTTCCCTTTTGTCCCTCATAATTCTCTCACCATTCATAGCATTTCCTCCCTCATGCTCATTAACACAAACAATATGAAAAGTCCCTTATATGAAACTCGTTTGAAGCATAACAACAAACGCCCTGCAAAGATATTTCTGACTTCTGACCGCTTTGGAGACAATAATAAAGTTGGAAAAATCAATGTTACCTAAAGAAAACAACAATAACAAAGTCTTGTACCCAAAGAAAGGGGTGAGAGATTATTGACAACTTTATGATTAAGGACAATGACAAAGGTTGGATCTTCACGTTAACATTGAGTGAGAGGGTCAAAGTATACGGATGTGTTGCAAATCGCTGTCTAGACAGCAATATATAGCTTTAGGTGGACTATGGGGCGATTTTGTACAGTGGGGCCTTCATGGTAAATAATAATAACAACAAAGCTGAAAACTTTTTTAGTGGTTCAGGTTTGGCTTGTGAGAGGGATAAAGCCTTAAAATGATGGCGCCTTTTCATAGCTTTGAAGAAATGGTGAAGAAGATTCGGCTTTAGAAGAGCAACAAAAGCTAAAGGTCAAATGGGTGATTTTCAAGAGTTTGCTGGCAAATGCAACTTCCTTTCTTCCTTTGTTTTTTCCCCCTTTCTTTCTTTCTTTCTTTCTTTGTGAACGCAATTCGGAATGAACGAACGAAGGAAACATCGTTATCGAGCCAGAGGGTCTGTGTGGGAAATAGATTGGAACTCTCTTATTTCACGGAATCGATTTAAAAGGGAAGAGATAATTTTGGTCCCACAATTTCTCTCTTGACTTTAACTCATTTAATTGGGTTGATATAGTTTCAACCGTTTTATGGTTTAATTTCTGAACTTTATTATATATATTTTTATTTTCTAAATCATAAGGGATTACGTTATAATGGTTGAAACAAAGGCAAACGAATTGCATTAAGTCAAAATTTATAGATATAATAAAAAGAGAAAACATAATTTTTGTTCATATAATTTTGAATAAATTGTAACGTAGCCCATCATTTTGACTCTAATGCAACCCAATCACTATAATTTTAAACCACTTGTAATTCAGTATTTTAATTTTAACTCACAACAATTCTTTTCCTACGGTTTCAACATTTCATAATTTAATTCCGGATCTTTATTATATATATGATTTTTATTTTCTAAAACGTAATGACTAAATTATAAAATGTTTGAAATCATAGGGATAGAGCTATAATCATGTTAAAACTATAGAGACAAATTGCACTGAATCAAAATTGTGGGGCAGAATTATAATAAGATTAAAAATACAGGTAATTTTCTCAAAAAAATTTAACCTTCCACACTGGGGTTTTATTTTGGTAGAATCACAATTAAGTCTCAATCGAGGGACATAATATCTAACAAATTTTAAGAACGCGTCAAATCCTTGAAATCATATGTGCCTATCTGAGAGAGCATTTGAGCTCCCAAAACACACAGTTTTTCTGTAAATCGAGATAATCCCCTTTACATATTTACCTCGTAAACCGTAAAAGTACTTCTTCACCGCTTTCTCAAACGGGTCCATGTCATACTTCGGCCATCCGTGATTCTCCCTTTTACTTTTTTTCATGAATTGATGATATGGTTTTGGGAATGAGCCAGTCACACTTATTTTGGAGCTTTGCTTGGTGAGTGGAAGACTTGGGAGGGTCAAGTCTTTGTGTGAAGTGAAATGAATGCAAAGTTGTGTGCTATTAATGCCTTCTTGTTTTGAAATCTGTGGGCTTTCACACCATATTGCGCGTGTCAGTCTGTCTCTTTCCTCTTTATTCAACCAATCTAACTTTGGCTTCGAGGGTGCCCACACAAAAAAGTGTGCCTTTTAAAATAATTCAAAGCTCACTTCATATCTTTGTTGGTTTTTGAGAAATTAAAGGTTTTTTTAAAAAATAGTAAAATCCATTATCTAGTGAATAAAAATATTTTAATAATTTTTTAATATTATATTTCATAAATTTCTCTCAAATATTTCTTTATCTCCATAATTAATTATAATATTTAATTGTGGGACCAACAATAAAGATAAATAGTATATTTTGGTTGAAGAGAATATACGGTGTGACACTATTAAACTATCTAAGTATGTCTGTCTTTTATACAGGAGTCTGTTGATATTCTTAACAAAATATGAAAAAGTAAATAAATTATTTAATTGTAACGTATGTTTTGTAATGCATATTTATGTATATCATTATATTGTATATCGATTTTTAAATTAGGTAAATTAGTTTAAATGTAATTTTATCTATGGATTTGTTAAGTATGGCGTAATTTAATTAATTAGACAAAGACAATGACAATGACAATGACATACGTGTTACAGCGGAATGCCCTTTGGATTTACATCGGAGTCCATCTCATCAAAATATTTTGATAGAGAAGTAGCATTATACAATGGAGAAATAGCCGCATGTTTTTAGAGTGTCATGACATCCATAATTTATTTAATAAGAATGTTTCAACTGTACTCAGTAATCACATATCACGTAAATATTTTCTAATTATTTCCCTTTTTTTCATAACCCATTATAATATATATTACGGAAAAAAATCATTATGAGAAATTTATGTGATATATGAATCACCATAGAGGACATTTGGAACATTACCATTGAATAGGGTATGGATGATGTGGCATTCCAAGAATACATAAGTATTTCTCTTAAATTCATGTGATTATATTAAACAACGGGAGACATTATTACTTATAAAAATCACAATCACTTAAAATTAGGCGTCCACACATGGACGAGTACATGAAAATGAATCATCCACTCTTCCGTATATGATCCCATGAAAAATGTTTAATCATTTTTTCTTAATAGCATATTAATTGTTTCAGTATCTTCAATATATTTTAATAATAATAATAATAATTATAATAATTTCAAATCAAGGCAGAAAGGCAAGTTAAATCGCTGAAAACACATTGTTTATTATTACACGCTATCAGTGGCTACACCGGCTATCTTATATAGCAGATACAATATATTTCAAATGCTACCACGTGTACATAAGAATACTCTAGAATAATATAAGACAATGGGCTGCAATGAGCTTCTTGGGTTTGTGTCTTGATTAGGCTTCAATACTCCCCCGCAAGTCAACCGGTGCTGGAAGGACCGAGAGACTCAAACGCAGAATGTGGAATTTGGATGGAGGTAAAGGCTTAGTAAGAATGTCAGCAATTTGTTCTTTGGAAGAGACATGGAGAACATTTAGTTGACCAGCTACAAGGCGCTCACGAACAAAATGATAATCAAGAGCAAAGTGTATTGCTCGGGAATGGAACAACGGATTAGCAACCAGATATGTAGCCCCAAGATTATCACAGTATAGAAATGGTACATCAGGTAGATAAATGTGCAGTTCATACAAAAGATTCTGGAGCCAATAAGTTCACTAGCTGTTGTAGTAATGGCTATGTATTCTACTTTAGTGCTTGATCGAGCGACTGTGGGTTGTTTCTTAGAACTCTAAGCAACTAAATTGGGGCCAAAATAAATAGCAAAAGCTCCTGTGTATCGTGCAACATCTGGGTTGCCCCCCAATCAGCATCTGAAAAGGCTGAAAGTGTCAGGAGGATGATGGCTTTAGATGAAGAGCAATATGAGAAGTTCCACGAAGGTAGCACAAAATTCACTTAACTGCAACCCAATGGAGATCTTTAGGCTGATGCATAAATTGACAGACACGATTGACAGCAAAGGTTATGTCTAGTCTAGTGAAACTAAGATATTGAAGGCTCCCTACGATACTTCGATAATAATGAGGATCTAAAAAAATTTGTGCCTGAGGTAGCAGAAAGAGTTCTACTTGTGGTCATAGGAGTGGAGAATGGTTTAGCATTAGACAAGTTAGCCTTCATTAGAAGGTCCAAAATGTATTTCCGCTAAGATAGAATTAGTCCTGTCGAAGAAGGAAGAACTTCAACTCCTAAAAAGTAATGTAGATTACCCAAATTTTTGACAGGAAATGAAGTGTTAAGAGCATCAATAATATCTTGAACAGCAGTTGGAGAGGAGCCAGTGACAATATTGTCATCAACATAGATCAACAAATACATTGTGCAGACAAAATTATGGCAGATAAAAAGGGATAAGTCAGATTTAGATGCATAGAAACCAAGTTGATACAGTTGAGAACTTAATCTATCAAACCAAGCTCGAGGAGCCTGTTTAAGGTCATATATGGCCTTTTTTAACTTGCACACATAGTCTGGATAGTCAGGGTGAATGAAACCTGGAGGCTGATGCATATAAACATCTTCATTAAGAAATCCATAAAGGAAGGCATTCTGAACATCAAGTTTATCAATTAAACATCCTTTGGAGATTACAATTGAATGAACCAAGCGAACAGTCACAGGCTTAACTACTGAGGAGAAGGTGTCCCCAAAAGCAATACTTGATTGTTGATAAAAGGCCTTTGCAACCAGACGAGCTTTAAGCTTATCAAGAGAGCCATCTGGACGAAATTTTTATCGGAATTCCCACTTGCAGCCGACAATGTTTATTTTAGGGGAAAATGGAACGAGTTCCCAGGTGTTGGTAGATAACAAGGCCTGAAATTCATCATGAAGAGCTTGCATTCATTGTGGTGATTTAAGAGCTTGAGTAACGGAAGTTGGGACAGAGAGGGAAGATATGGAGGAGTTGTGGGCTCTTGGTGGAGGAGAAGAGATGTAGTCAGGTGGTAGATATTTTGGTTTGTAAATGTTAGCTTTAGAGCGAGTAGTCATAGAATGAGTGGGAGGAGGAGCTGGCAGTGATGTTGTAGGTGTGGTGCTTTGTGGAAAGAGAGATGAGGTGGAGGATGTTGAGGGAGAAGATGGGGATTGTGGGTGTGAGTCATGTGATGGTATGGGAGAAGCAGGTAGGCTGGGAGTGAGAGGCAATAGGCTAGGTTGTGGGGGAGAAGGGTGGGTCAGTGATAAAAAATGGTGGTAAGTGGGCGATAGTATTGGAAGGGGGCTCAAGTGTTTGTGGGTTGGGTAAAAAGGGAACAAAGTTTCATCAAAAACCACATCACGAGTTATGTAAATCCGACCTGTGGGAATGTGCAAACAGAGGTAGCCCAGATGATTATGGTCATATCCTAAGAAGGCACATAGCTGGGAATGTGGAGCAAGCTTGTTTGGAGTATAAGGCCTTAAATTGGGCCAACAACAAGTGCCAAAGACTTTGAGAAATTTGTAATCAGGCTTCATCTTAAATAAAATGTGAAATGGACTTTGGCCTTCTAATACTGGACTTGGTAACTTGTTTAGCAAATAGGATGCAGTAGAGAAAGCAAAGGTCCAATAAGATTGAGGAACAAAGGCGTGATGCAGCAAGGAGAGGCCTGTTTCAACAATGGTTCGATGCCTTCTTTCAATAGTACCATTTTGAGTGTGTGTGTGTGTGTCTGTCTGTGAGGACAAGTGATTCTATGCAGAATGCCCAGAGAAATTAAATCTTTATTTAGTGATCTAAACTCACCCCCAATTAGATTCGACTGAACAAATTTTGGAATTAAAAAAAGGTTTCAACCATTGATTTGAATTTGTGAAGGACAGTTCGAAGCTCATTCTTGGTTCTAATAGGAAAGAGCCAAATGTAACGAAAATAATCATCTACAAATGAGACATAATATCGAAAACTATCTACTGAAACAGTGGGTGATGGTCCCCATACATCACAAAAAACTAATTGAAAAGGAAAAGTAGAACGATGAACAGATGCAGCAAAGGGGAGGCGATAGCTTTTAGAGGTTCTGCAAGCGGGGCACTAATGAAGAAATTTTTTGGTTGTGACTAGAAGAGAGTTTGTAGTAATGACTTGCTGGACAGGACGAAGCGTGGGATGACCAAGACGCTGGTGCCAATGAAGAAACGAAGTGGCGACGCTTGAATGAGCCTGAGGAGTAATGGAGGACTGTAGAGTGTACAAGTTGTTAAGACTGGGACCTTGAAGAACGACTTGGCTGGTTCGTTCGTCCTTCACAGAAAAATAAGCAAAGTGAAATTCAAAATATACATCATTATCATAACAAATTTGTTGAACAGACATCAGATTTCTTGTGACAGTGGAAACATATAAAAGATTATAGAGAAGAAATTGCTAGAGGAAGTGTTGAGAGTTCCTGATCCTTGATTTTGGATACTCATGGGATTTCCATTGCTCACTATAATAGAGTCATTGCCAGAATATGGTTTTGTATGAAGATTAAGTTTAGAAAAATCATTTGTTGTGTGGTGTGTTACACCGGTGTCTGGCTACCATAAGGAATCATCCATGGATGAATATTCAGAATAATGAGAGGAGAAAGATTAGGGTGGTTTTGCTAGAAGTGCATAGTTGGGACGGTCAATACAACGGAGAGCAGTGTGCCCATACTGAAGATACAGCTGGCACGGAGCGTCGTGGTCAAGAGAAAATAAGGAATAGCGTCCTCTGCATCTGTTTGGACGCCATCCTCCTCAACTCTGTGGGGTCCACTGTGAAATGGACGAGCCCTAGCATTATAGTTGGAACGACCTGCACTAGTAAATCCTCTGCCAAAGTTATAGCGGCCAGCACCAATGAAGCGTCCTCCTCTGCTACCTCATGAAGGAAAATGTGCTCTGTTAGCAGCATTTGCAGAGATTTCAGAAGGTAATGAAATGGACTGTTGTTGATTAAGGTGTGCCTCAAATGTAAGTAAATGACTGATAAGAGCTGGAAGAGATAAAGTATTTCGCTGTGTTGAAAGAGCCGTAACAATGGCGTCGTACTCAGGACCAAGACCTGCAAGTAAATACGTATGAGGTCATCATCAGCGACAGCTTTTCCGGCAAATGGCCAAAGAGTCAGCAAGCAGTATGGCACGACAATGATACTCTGCTATTGATTATCCTCCTTTCTTCAACGAGGTTATTTGATGGAGTAGGAGAGTAAGTTTCGCTTAGGTTTGCTGTGAAAAAGAGGTAGGGGTGTATGGGAAAGTGGTGATGGAGGTAGTGGGTGGTGGCGTCCCTGACATGGTAGGACTTCAATGCTCTGATACCATTTCAAATCAAGGCAAAAAGGCAAGTTAAAATCACTGAAAAAACGTTGTTTATTATTACACGCTTTTAGTGGCTATCTTATACAGCAGATACAATATATTTCAAATGCTGCCACGTGTACACAAGAATGCTCTAGAATAATAGAGGACAATGGGCTGCAATGGGCTTCTTGGGTTTGTGTCTTGATTGGGCTCCAATAAATAATAATAATCTCTCTCACAGGTAAGTTTCTCATACAACATCCACATATATAATCAAACAATAAATTTCACACAATAAACACAGAAAGAAAGGAAGAAACCACTTCAATCCAACACACAATTCAATCCACCATTGATCATCAATCTCAACCTTGAGCCTCTCTCTCAACATTTTTACTACCAACCCATCGTCTGTGGGTTCAACTGGCGAAAGGATTGGGCTAGTACTCTCACCTAAGGGGAGAGGGTTCAATCCTGGGGAGTGTCACTTTGTTGTGGCTCCAGTCGCGGCGCTTGGGGAGGCATCATCACAGCTTAGTGAAGCTGGGTTGTCCTACCTGTGTGGCCAGAACTAAAGGGCTTGCTTGGCATGCTCCCGTGCCCGCAGGGACAGGCCCCAGTGGATCATGAGTTAGGTGCCCTGCCCTTGGATCGTGGGTGAGCCTAACCCCTTTCCTAAAATTTCTGTATAAAAAAAACATTTTTACTACCATGTACCTGCAACATGAAACCCAATTCATTACACCCTCTGATTATATTTCTAAAGTATCGAAGAGAAGTTTTTTTTAGAGAAAATTATTCAGAGGTTCCAAGTAATAGAATTAACCACGAAATGGTCTTAAAGATTCATAAATTACCATAAGGTCCCATGCTTAACTATTGAGATTGTCATTAACAACCTTACTAGCATTCATTAACAACCTCAGCAGCTAATCCTGAGACCTTATAGTAATTTTGTGAATCTTTAAAACCATTTGTGGTTAATTTTGTTGCTTGAGACCTCTGAATAATTTTCCCTTTTTATCATATTTATAACTATCGTCATAGTTAAATTTGTATATGTTTATATAATTTTATTATTCATTCATTTACTACTGGATACCTTAGTTCTCATCAAATATACTCTCTGTTACTCTATATAGAGTATAGAGAATTGAATTTCTTATCATATTTATAAGATGTATTATTAAAAAAATTTATATAAACGTACAATTTAACTTTAATTTATTATTGTGTTGATTTTGTTCTCTTTGGGTAAAAATATACTCCTCTAGCTGAGACAGAGGGAGAGAGCAGCAATTTTTTTGCCTTTGAGAAAAGCAAAGGATTTAAATTGTATGTGCTTAAATCCTTAAGATTTAATTCACCTAAATTTATATTAACTCGGCTAAATTTTCATTGATAAAGAAATAATACGACACATAATTTACGCTGAAGTTACTTGGTGCGCTGCGACATTATAAACCACAGAAACCCATCGATTTAGATTTATTAAAAGTAACTTAGCCAATTACATAATTAGGTTTACTATGGAAAAAATATCAAGTAATTAGACTAGGTATATTTAGTTGAATTAGATCAAGATTATAAATTTAAAAATGAGTTAGAAACATTATTTAACCAGATTATTTAACCAGATTTAATTACATCATATTATAAATAATGGATAAAAATGAAAGCAATTTTATTTTATCTTAAAATTTACATTGAATAAATAATAAATACCTAAATTCAACTCTTGTTGGGCCTATGGGGGTGGATGTAAAGTCCCACATTGGTTGGGAAGGAGAATGAATCATACTTTATAAGAATGTGGATACATTCCTCTCATGGACGTGTTTTCTGTATGGTTACAGTTACACCCCAGAGGAACAAAACCCTACTCTTGGCTACGGTTGCAAATAGGGACAATATCTATGAGGGAAGGTGCTAGACTGTTACAGATATTCTTTTTCGAATGGTGAAATCAAACTAACTGGATGGAGTGAATTATTTATTAAAAGTAGAATATAAGATTTTTGGATTATTAAGCTATTGCACTGTAATTAATGAAGTCAATAACGCATAAATAAAATTAAAGGTATTAATATCTGGTTTAAATCCTTTAAAACTATTGGGACTAACAATGTTTCAAGGGTAGTTTTGTATTTTCCTTTAAATATTATATATACATTCAAGTCCCTCTTTGATGAAGTCTTATGGCCAATTAATTTTACAGTGAAAGATTTAACCTCAATTTTCCCTTAAAAATAATGGTGAATTAAGAACAAGAGAGATATAATAAACGGAATAAAAGATATTATAATGTAAATTTTGTATGAACACTTATTGTATTGTTAGTTGTTAGAATTTGTAAATGCACTTCTAGATTCATCTATAAACACTTGTAAAGTTTTCTATCTGAAACTCTTATAATATAAATTAGGAAATGTAATTTTAATATAGAAAAATATTTTGTTTTTGCTAATTTTCAAACTACGCATGGACGGCTGGAAATTTTCTATCAAAACTTGTTAGCATATATAAATTAGAAAAATTAGCATATTGCATATATAATTCTTGTACCGTACGATTAATTGAGTTTGATACTGAAATGCTGCTACTCTTCAAGAATAAGTTAACACCAAATTCTAGTTGCCACTTGGGTACGCGCGCGCGCGCACACACAAACACATGGATAAGGGCTTTTCAATAATTGGTCTCTCTTCCAGTGTTTTTTTTTTGTTACATTTAAAAACAATGGTTTTATTCCTTCAAATGGCAAAATTTAAGGATCAAAGATTTTATTAATCCATTCACTATTTCTCATTTGATTAGCCAACCAATGAGCTTAGTGAAAAAGGGATAGTACAGATATAATCATCGAGCTTAATTACCTGTTTCACCTATTTGTTTATTACTGGCATGATAGAGGAGAGTGACAAACATGTATTTTTTTTTTTTTTGGGGGCGGGGCCAATTATGGTACATATGCAGCAACCTCTAAAACACATGTTGGTTTTTGTAACACTGGATCTAGCTAATGAGGCATCCCAAGAAAATGAAAACAAAATTAGATTTTGCAAGGGCAAAAATTGGAGCTCATTCGACTATGACAATACAGTAAAAGGTTCAAGGGAACATAATATTTGATCCCAATGCCTCTTTTTACCTCAAGATTGAGGGGCATATTCTTGGATAACTGATGCCAGTTTATTTCTATCTTCTTCTGTTTTCATCCGGATCAAGAATGTGCGGGCGACGACGTTCTCGTTATCTC
>JANTPZ010095218.1:0-27379 GCA_025593235.1 Vachellia pachyceras | reverse complement strand
ATATATATATATATATATCATAACCAGAGAGAGAAACAAAAATACAATGAGCAATTGCATCTTTTACAAGTGATGCTTCTTGGCGTTACAAGTAATAAAGCGTGTACTTTTGCTTCAACATTTTTTCTCTCATTTGGTGCAGCCATTGACGTCTTACATGTAAAGGGCTGGCTTTAAAGAGAAGAGACTGGTTAGTTGTTTTTCACACACAGAGAGAGAGAGAGAGAGAGAGAGAGAGAGAGAGACTTTAACATTCTTGACCCAGATGTTAAACCAATCAGGACTAGCAAATTTTATTAAAAGTGTATTAATTAATGTAAATTAATGTTATATAGTTGCTTTTTTTTTGCCGGAATATTATATAGTTGCTAACTTGTAGTAATCAGCGAAAAAAGTAGTTATTAGCACATTCTTTCTTGTGTAACATCATTATGTACTTTCTAACCGATTTTTAGCTACTAACATGCAAGTTTAATAATACATTATGGTCTGAGAAAGTTTCAAACAATTATTGATCTTTGCAAAAAAAAAAAAAAAAGATTGAACAATCATTAATTTGTTAACCATGTTTCATCTAGCGGAAGAGACTGATTTCTTATTAAGACATTGGCATTCTAAAAAATTATATGATGATTTTGCAGGGATGTGAAATTAACGTTTTAATGCGCATGTGAAATAAAAGGGTTAATGCACATATTTTGTTTTGAAATTTTTTTAATGTTGTCATTTACCCTTTAAAATGTTAACGTAAGGAGATAACATTAATTCATTTTAAAATTTTTAAAGCGCAATTGCTTTTAAAGAAAAACTATAAGAGTAAATTTATACTTTAATTCAGGATAAAATTATTTTAAGTAAGTAATTATATAATGATTATGGTAATGATATTCTTTTTTTTTTTTTGGTAGAATGATGGAGGGACTTTATTATCAAACATGATTAAATTAATATTCGTTACAATTGAAAAATCCTTTTCATAGTTTCGTGATTAGATGCTATTGGTGCTGATATTGGTGGACTAACAAATACGATGATGCAAAAGTTTGCTTAAAATTATTGCAGCCACGTCCTTCCTTCGGAACGAATTGTCGTACTATAAAGGGAAAGGCTTATACGTCATGTCGTTTCACTACTCTCCAAAATTATTGTTCAAAAAAATAATTATTAGATTTGGTGTTGCTCTTAGCATGGAAGAAACAACAAGAACAAATACTAATTTTGGGTAGCTTATCATCAAATATCAACAAGTCCAATTTGAAATATATAACACAAATGTATTATTTACAAATATATAGCATATTTATTAGATCTTATTATGGTATATGAAAACCATAATATCTGTATTTGGGAATTTGTTGGGAGAAAGGAGTTCACAGCTTATGAGGTGATTTTATGGATTTCGAGATAGTTTTACAAATTTTGAGATGGTTTTTATAGATTTCAAGATATTTTTACAAATTTTAATATTGTTTTATCTTGACTCGCGTGTACCGTTTGAGAAATGGTGTTCCTAAACAAGCACAATAAATTTTTTGACAAGTAAAGGTAAGAGTTTTCGATATGTTAGATTTATTTTCCTTCCTCACCTGAAGTGACATCATTTTGAGTTTTTTAAAATAATATTCTAATATATTTGTATTCTAATAACTCTCTTATTTGTTAGATTATGTCTATTTATACTTGCATATTGATACCTTTTATATTTAAATATTACTCTTTAAAAATTATATATAAATATTTTATATATTTAATTAAAAATTTTAATATGAGTAGTCTAATTCTAATATGAATAATTAACCCTTGAATCATTACCTCTACCTGTTCATTAATCAATACTATTTCCGGTACCTTCAATGTTATACATACAATGTGTCATGGAAATTTTTCAAAGAAATTTGTAATGGAAATTTTATGCCTTTTATTTTGTGACTGAATCATCTATCAGTTGTTCCATTACAAATTTCCTTTGTGGTTGACATCTACCAACTAGCTGATAAAATTAAATCATAAACGCACATTGAAAACTTGGAAGGTAGATGTGATGAGCTACCTCAATTATATATATATATATATATATATGTTTTAAGACTTGACCCGTTATTTTTTCAATCAACATAACACATTTTGACCGAGGTTGATAATATTAATTAATTCTTAATTGTTGACATCTTTTAATTTTTTGTTTTGAATTATAATAAATGCGTTGACATTGCTTGACTTTTAACGGATCAAAATTTATTCAGATTATATGGATCAAAATTTATCAATAAACCATACTATTATATGCACAAATTAAACTTATGTCTTACAGGAACAAAAGTAACAAGTGTTTATATATTATATTTAAATTTATAAGTGCATATACACATTTTAACAACTGATAATAACCAAAAAAAAAAACAAGTGTCTATATAAAAACTTACAAATCCTTATTCATATTATTAGAGTTGGAGACATAAAGAGTTACAAGTATCCATATGTGAATTTACAAATGTAAATATGCCTTTTAATAGCTAACCTTAATAACAAGTGTGATTGTAAAAAGCAATAGATATAATCAATTTGATCTAAGTCATGTCCATATTACAATATATTAACAAGTTATTTTGACTACCTTGTAATTTTGTTTTGGGGTTTAAACAGATGCATGTTTATATTTTCCCCCAATTATAAGAATGGTTGAAAAGTTGATGAGGTTTTATCCAGAAGTTTTACTTATTGAAAGCAAAATTTTCTTTCCCATTTTTTCATGATGCAAAAAAAAAAAAAAAAGAGGTGGATCATATAGCTCTATAGAACAAGTGTTCACTTATACTCTTTAAAAACTAATTGATGCTAAGTTTGGAGGTGTGTACTGTTTTCAAGAGGAGAAATCTGCATATTTATAAATAAAAGTGATGAACATTACACTGAGTTGTTTAAAGTTTAGAAAATTGACTGAAATTAGATTTGTATAGCAAGCAAAAATGAGAACAAAATTCATAAAATATTATTGAATCAAGAAGAAAAGCTATATGAAGCAAATATGTTGAAAAGTTAAATCTAGATTGCCGTAGATCATATCTAAACTTTTAAATCTGATTAGCTCTTCTTATTAAATAAAATATTTAATAGCGAAGCCGGTTCCATGAACGGTGGAGTTGAGTAATTAATGTGTTGGTAAACTGTTTTCATGGCTGTGGTTGTTGTTAATGTGCTTATTTGAAAACACTTAACTATTACTTAAAAGCACGTTCAACAGTGTTCTTCCGCAAAACGAGACAATCTCCTCCACATATTTACCTCGATTTACGTAAAAGTACTTATCTACTGCTTTTTCAAATGGATCCATAAGTTAGATTGATCGTACGTCTTCTTAATTATCATTAGATCGATAATGTTATTTGTTACGTGAGTGATCAATCTTTACTTATTGATAAGAATTGGACTTATAATTCTTTATGGGTTATCTCACTTTAACATTAATTTGACCAAGTCTCGTAGGCTACGTGCCTTAATTAATTAACATCGATCTAGTCTTAGCAGCTGGTACGTACCTATTAACCATGACTTCTGTGTACTGCTGATTATGATTTTCCATGCTACTTATCTGCAAGGTGTGTTATTTCAATTCTTTAATAATTAAAATTCAGGGCAAATCATATGAGGCTAGTTCAATATATATTTTATGTTAAATATATATATATTTAATATATATTAAATGATTTTATGTTAAATAAAGTAAATATGGACTAATAGACAAAGTTCAGTGATCTATCGTTGCAATTCGATTTATACTCTTTTGCGAGCTTAGAGAAGTTTTAATTTGTTTGGAAAAACATTACAGAAGTGTAATTTTCTCAAGTGCACCAAATTGGCCTTAAAAGGTAAAATTGGAATAAGATGTGAGAGTAACTTAATCAGATTGGGAGAATATTTTTTATATTTAATTTAAGTCATCTCATTGAATTTATTATATAAATGTGAAATTTCATCCATAAACCATTACTTTTAATGTCTCATTAAAGTGTGTATATTAAAAATGAATAAATTTGAAAGATAAATTTGAGATATGGTTAATACTATACAAATTTTTTTTCTTGATTTTAGTAAAACATGTTAAAAATGCCTCACAGATAATATCATCGATCAAAAATAGTAAATTAATCCTCTTAGTTTAATAGTAAGAAGAGTAAAAAGAATATATTTAGGCCATAAATTAATTAAATACACAATTAAGCTCCTTCTTGAAAATTATGGCAAAATAGGTCTATGTAGCTCCCTTATCATCTCATATTGGGTCTTATTAAAATAATTGATTTCTGGTTTCTATTTTTCTTTGGTTAGGTTACACACACACATTCTTTCACATGAAGATCATTAGTTTTCGTTTAAGAAGAGGAAAAGGATTGTGCTTTTCTTTATACGATATCATTAATTATAATATATATATATGGTTTTGACATATATGCCTATATGACCTCATATTTAATGTGACACTAGATCACTTCATTATATAATATATATATATATATATATTCAAAGCCTATATGATTTGTACGTGTATGTGTATCTGGATACCGAAATTTTGACAAGAAAAAAAGAATATTGCTCATGCATGTACGGGCGAGGTGAACATTGACTCATTAATTACTTGTAACACGTTTATGTTACAATATTTGATAAACAAGTCTCACACGAACAATAATTCACATTTTCTAAATCTCTAATTAATTAATTAATTAATTAATTAATTAATGCCGTAATGAAAAATCAAATACAAGAAATACCTATTTATGTTTATTTGTATATCTACCCACTATGTGCCTGTTTGGAAAGCCATTTTACCCAAACGGTGCACGTAAGCCGAGATAAAACCATCTCGAAATCTGTAAAAACCATTTTGAAATCCATAAAAACCATCTTAAAATCCGTAAAACCATCTCGAAATTCCCAAAATGCCTAGAAATCTGTAAAATTCATTTTCCCAACGGTATTCCCAAACAAGCACTAGGTCTCAACCACTTGCATCAAACCTAGGTGGATATGCACATATCATGATTAATATAATTCTCGAAATTAATTTCCTTTTTGTTTTGTATAGACAGATTTTAATTAAATGCATGTATGGAATATATATATATTAATTAATTAGAAGTCATCAATGAATCATAAAATAAAATTTATATTTTATCTATAAATATAAAAAATTTGAACTAACTTTTTTCAATTCTATTAAGGCTAAAATTAAGGATATATAAAATAATTATATAGCAAACCGTAATTTGCTTTACTCTATGAAAGGTTGATCTATGAAAGGTTGCTTTACTCTATATAGCAAACCGTGTAAAAGTTGATCTATAAAAGGTGCAAGTATTCACATGCTAATTCATACAAACCGTAATTCGAATTATATAGCAAAATCTATGTAATGAGGATAACGTGATTTGCTTTACTCTATTGTAATAAAGATTAGGGCTCGTTTAAAAAAGCGATAGAAAAGTATTTTTACGTAAATCGATGTAAATATATGAAGGAGATTATCTCGTTTTACTGAAAAACACTGTAGAACGTGTTTTCAGACTCCTGAAAAACTTTATCAAACGGACGCTATATTCACTTACATTGTCGTACCAATCAAGCAATATAATTAATATTGAGAATCAAGATTAAATGTAATCCATTCATGGAACCGTGCCAAAGAAAAGTTGCAGATTGGTTTGTTTGTCCATATATAAAAGAATTAGTGACGTGACTAATTAACTATATATATATATATGTACGAACAATATAAATTAAAATAAGAGAGGGGTAAAATTGTAATAAAGAAATAATAATGGTGGAGTCAAAAAGGTGGTAGTTTTAGGAGTGTGTCCACGTGCAGTTGTGAATATTGTAAGATAAAAATGAAATGTTAGTTAGGCCTGAAAGCTGATCAAAACCTAAAAACATCCTTCTCCTTCCTCACAACTTCCAAACGTATTTGTCTAACTACATCACCAAACCCCACACATACACATATATCTTTTTATTCTTTATTTAATTTTTTTACATTTCTATATATTTAATTAACTAGCTCTTCCATAACCCAAAAAAAATTAAAGACTGTAAATAGAAATTAAAGACTACATTTTCTTTTCAATTTTATCCCTATTATATTTCCATTGGAAAGAGAGAGAAAGAGGGAAAAATGGTGGGAAATATTTAATTAAGAGGAAATATATTTTGATTTTAAAATACTTAACTGTGAATATATAATATGAGTTAAATCGTGATTATTAATTTCAGCGTCACTTTAAATATGCGCAACACATGAAAATAAGCCAAAATATGGCCATATTCATATTTTTAATATTTTATTTACACAATTTTTTTTTGTTAAAGCAGCCATCAGTTGATCATATATATATGTATATGTATATATATAAAGGTGCTGCTTAATTAGCCACCAAATGACGTTACCCTAAGAGAAATTAAGTTGGGACTTGAGGGTCTATTGTGATGTCAAGTGAGCTTTTTATATTCCCACATAATAATATGATTATGTTAATGAAGAGGCAAGCAAATTTATATACGTTTTATTTATGTTGATGTCACATAATAATCAACCCCGGCTGCCAAAAAAAAAAATCAATGTAATGTAATTAGGGAATTGCATAATAAAAATAAGAAAAGAAAAACGATGGAGTGAGGCATATTGGTGGGTTATAAGTAGACGTTGTAGGTTAGAAACTTAGGAAAATTAAAGATGTTGAAAGCAGAACCAAACTCCCTCCACTAAGCAACCTCTTTTAGTTTTTGCTTCCTTTTCTTTTCTTCTATATTTTTTTCTTCACATCCCATATATATATATATATATAGCTCTGATCTATATATACATATTATTGATTAATAATAATATGTGTGTATTTGTGTGTTACTTATATAGGAGTTTGTTAGCCAAAACGTTTGCATCAATCGCAGGTGCAAGGTCTGTCCAAACCCTCCCACTCTCTAACGGAAAACACTTCCCCACCATATATTCTCCCCCTCTACCTCTCTCCTTCGTCTTCCTTCTTCCTCATCTCTCTCTCTCTCTCTTCACTTGCAGAGTTTCTGGCTAGCAGAGGGAGATAGATTTCTCTGCAGACGAGGGGAGATTAAGGGATATCCAAACCCTAATAAAGTATTATTAGGGTTTGAGTGATAATTTCCAGTTGCTGTGTAGTTTGCTTTGGTATTAATTTGTTTGTGGTTAATTAGGGAGAGATATATATAATATGTGTAGTAGAGGCCACTGGAGGCCAGCCGAGGATGAGAAACTTCGAGAGTTGGTGGAGCGTTATGGACCTCATAACTGGAACGCCATAGCCGAAAAGCTTCGAGGAAGATCAGGTGACTATACACACACATATTCATCCATCCATCATCTCCTCTTTCTACATATATTTCTGGTTCTTGCCTTCTTAATTACAATCGAAATCACAAACTAGTTAACTGCACAAACACACAATCACCTTAACTACAGGACACTGTCGTTCTGATCTCCCTAGCTAGCTAGGTAATTGAATTGAATCTACAACTATATATCTAGATGCACAGCTAATCAAATTAAGACTTGTATTTACTTATTATGGTTTCATGTGTAGATATTACTAGTTGTAATCAAGGATAGAATAATTAATTAACTGGATTATGATTAATTATGCTTGTTGCTTGAGGCTAACATATATATATATATATCTCTGTGTGTGTGTGTGTGTGTGTGTGTGTGTGTAGGGAAGAGCTGCAGGTTGAGGTGGTTCAATCAGCTGGACCCAAGAATAAACCGGAGTCCATTCACAGAGGAGGAAGAAGAGAGGTTGGTGGCGTCTCACAGGATCCATGGGAACAGGTGGGCTGTGATTGCGAGGCATTTTCCAGGAAGAACCGATAATGCTGTCAAGAATCACTGGCACGTCATGATGGCCAGAATTCGCAGAGAGAGATCCAAGCTTTATTCCAAACAACGCCCTGTGCATCATCATCTTCATCAGCCATCATCATCATTAGATCCTCCTACTCATGATCATCATACGAAGACGACGACGATGACCAGTAGTCCTAATATTCTTGTTCCTGCTGCTTTGGTTGAGAAGTACTACGATAAGCATGCCTTCGCAGCTTATTGTATCCCTTTTAGCCCTTTCCTTCAATTCCCCAACAAGTTCCATCAACATCCTTCTTCCTCTTCATCACTTCTTCATGGTAATCATAGTTAATCTCGCTTCATACCTAGCTCTATACGTAGATTATTTAGGGCAACTCTTGACCACTCACTCCTTCTGCCTCTTAATAGAAGATCTAGTAATTGCACTGAAACTAGATCTTATGTTAGGATAAGAGGAGCTATGATTTTGGATACGTTATGGTCCTAGGTTTGGGGTATCTAACGCATCTCCGATTCTTTCAATGTTCTATTTAATGCACCTGCCTTCCAAATTTTTTTGTTCTTTTCTTCATTTTGATTATTCGATTCTAGATAAAATGAGTGGCATTTGATATTTTTCAGTGATTAAATGGTGCGATTTTGAATTTTTTTATGATTTTTCAAGGTAAATAAATAAAAAATGCACAATTTATAGAGCATTTTCCTTGAAAATTCATAAGAAAAATTAAAGTTGAACCATTTTATCATTGTAACATATTAAAATGCCACTTATTTTATATAGAATAAGGTAATCAAAAGAAAAACAAAACATTTAAGAAACTTGGGGCATTAGAAGAAGCATAGGACAGAGAAACATTAGAGGCCCAAACCTGGCTAATTAAGCTAGAAATCCATTCGTTAATTATCGGTGTTACATCTCTAGTTAACTAGCAAGCACTGATATTCACATCAAATCAGTGATAATACGACTGTTATTTGGCACAAAAGCACGAAGTACACACAAATCTTTCTCTAGTATGTATAATTAATTGATCTGTGTTCCTTATATTACTGTGGTGATTGCTTGATATTGCAGATATAAGTGAGTCAGTAGAGTTCTACGACTTTCTTCAAGTGAACACCGATTCTAATAGTAGAAGCGAAGTGACAGACAGTACCAGAAGAGAAGACGAGGAAGTGAATCAAGATAATGAGAGAGGACGACGACAGAACAAAGACGGCAGCGGCGTCAACATTCCGTTTATCGATTTTTTGCCTGTTAATGGAAGCTCCTAGCTAATTAACATAAGTTTCGATGTCGTTATTAATTGGCACGCACAAGAAGAATTGATGATGATGATGCACTTTTATACATATTTTGTAACAACTTTAAGCCTGACTAGACACCAAGAGACTCACCTTTAATTAGGTCCATATATAGTACGCTTCGACAGAAAGAAATGTATTAAGGATGATATATACGCACACTTGTAAAAAAAAATGGTTAAGGAAAACTCTATATGTCCAGCTATTGTGTGAGAGTTAAACTCAAGGAATGTAGAAATTCTATAGCTATTAGCATGAACAAGGATTCTATATGTAGCTGGAACATACATACACATGCATGTATAATACATATGTACGTGTGTATACTCACATTCGCCCTTTTCCCATGGGGGGCTTATTTGAGATTGATGAATTAGTGTTTTTAATTCTGTTTATAAGAATGAGTATATCCTTGGTTATATTATAACCAATATTGTTTTGATGTAATTTTGGATACTAAATATAGACATAATTCCCGGACAAGAATTTAAATATAAATCTGTCACATTACGAGAGATTAGTTGTATCTACTAGAATTAACCTATATTTTAGTGACGTATTAGTGCTTTTAAAAGATCAACCTCAGTTACACACACCCGCACTTTTCTTTGTGCGTTGTTATTTAAAAATTGAAATTAAAATGGCTTCAATAAGATACATTTAATAATATGTTTGGAAACCGGTTGGATATGGGTAATGGCCTTTTCTAATTTGAAACAAAGCTACTCTTGCATTATTTTGATCATTTTTTTTAATTAAAGAGGCAGATCGATACTAATAACTTAAGATTATAAGTAAAATTGAATCCATGATCTCCCATCACTTACACATATGACAGCTTCTATATCATTAGATTACAGGGTAATTGCCAGGTTATTATGTTTTGTTAAAATCCACCATGTTTCCACATGCACACATAACGAGATGAATCTATCAATCAATAAGATCTATATTTTTCCATTCATATAGAAGTAAATATATATATATATATAATAATTATATATTCTAAGAGAGATTAAAGAGAAGGGGAGATCATGAGTATAAACTTAACATGTGAACCTTAGAAAGTCACATTCTTTTGTCATTTTTCATATGACAGTTTGAAAATATGTTTGTATAGGGTGTATCTTTCTAAAGACTTGGGAAATCAAAATTTGATTTGCATTCTCCCTTATGAAATATCTGATTTTCTTAGAAAGGCGTCACCTACTTTTTATATTTTGACATATTGATTATATTCTTTGCCCTCATAAATGAAAAGGCATACAGTTTTTGACAATATATATATATATATCATATTTTGTTTGATATATTATACGAGCTGACTGAATCGAGACCTATAATGGGATGATGATGATGATGATAAGTGATGAGAATAATTTTTTCATGTTGATATAGATTAGCAAGGCTGTAATATTTGTCTAATATCAACTACAAATTTCTTAGTGGGCATGATAATGAAGGGGTCAAATAATCTAACCACTGATAGAGTAAGATTAATAGAAATATAATCTTTAAAAGATATATTGTGATTCCTAATCGTTTTGCAACATCCTTAACCACCCCAAATAGGTAGTCTCTAATTAATGATAATGTAAGTTATAGACCAAATGTTAGTGTGACGTAATTAATCTGTGGCGGCCGACACTGAGTAACATGATCGATGAAGCACTCATAACTTTTTTTTTTTATCCATATATATATCATGTTGCCAAATAGTTCCTTTAATTTCTTCTTCTCCTCATCATGACCTTCTTAGTGAAGTTGAATTTTATATGGATAGTGTTTATGTGTTACTAACTGATTACTAGGTTAATGCTGATTTTTTCAAGGGATCTTTTGAATGCTTGCTGATTTTTTCAAGGGATCTTTTGAATGCTTCGACCCTAAATATATGTAGGAGCTCCATAACTAACCTGTAAAGATTAAAAAAATGGGAAAATGACATCAAAGTTCTAAAAATGCATGAAAATATAAAAAGGGTCCTAAGGACTTGTCAATAGTGATTTGGGGACTTATCTTATTGTACTGCTTCTGTGGGACTCTGCTGTCATTTTTTCAAAAAAAAAAGGGTTATTTAAAAGGAAATTTTGATTATCTGTGCAAGAAGTTTTGAAAGTTTCAGTAATTACTAATTTCTATTATATCATGCCCATATTTAATAAAGTTGAGAGGGAGAGTGAAAATTAATATGATACTGAAGTTTAGTGTGATTCATAAGTACAATATTAAAAATCACTTAATTTTTTTATAAATTTTATGTTTTAACTATTTTTATTGGGTACATATGAATTGGTAAGAGACATCTCACAATTTAGATAAAAGGGAGTAGCATTTAGAATACACTACGAATAAAATCAGAAAATTACCGATGGAATTTGCTACGAAAAGGAATTTCCAATATAATTTGTTCCATCGTTAAATTTTTTCCAAATGAGTTACAATGAGCCATATTCTTTAACCACATATTTAAATATATATATATATATAAAATATTTTACTTCATAATAAATTATATACATACACACATGTATGTAATACTATTAGACATGCCATATGACCAAAAAAACTCAAACCATTACCGCTAGCCACTCCCAAATCCAAGACCACAAGATTTGAGCAGAGAAAACAAAAAAATAGCGCCAGCCAAGTCAAACTAGCTAGAAAAAATAGATCATATAAGCAGACATGTTCAAGGGAGAAGCAAGTAGCTATGAAACTCCCGTTATCCTCCACAAAACCGCCAGCCTCCTTACCTTGTTCGATTTAGCCCTCCTTTTCTTGAAAGATTCCGCACATATATCAAGACGACATGAACTATGAGAGGAGAAATTAAAAGCCCTAACCCTAAAAAAGACAAACCCCACACCAGATGACCTTCCCTCTCCAGCCAAAAGCTAGAGGGAGGGGTGTTGGAAATCACTAGCTAGAGGCAAGCTAGCTTGCTCAAGGAAATAGAGCACTCGAAGACTCCATGCAGGGAGAAAGAGATGACATGTTAATTGAGTCTTATTTAAATGATATGATGTTTGTTGGAATATTCGAGAAACAAAGAGATGTGATTTTCAAAAGTGAAGTCCTTATAAATTTATAAGGAATTTATGTGAATGGTTATGTAGAGAGTTATAATATAAAAGGTCACTAAGGTTATGTCTCTCTAGTTTCAAAAAGACACATGAAATATTATAATCAAATGTTACTTGATGAAAGATTGTGTTGTTTTTAATAAACCCCCTCATACCATAAAAGATGTAACTATTTATGAAAAATCATTTTAAATTATTGGTTATTTAACTATATTAGTTCATGAATCAATCTGTGATTCATAAATTTAACATTTGATTATGACTTTTTTTATTGAAGATGTATTAATTCAAAAGATACCACTTCAAAACATATATACATAATCTATAAATACTCTCTACATCACTCTATTTGGATACATATTACAATATTCTACAATATCAAACCCATTAAATGTACACAGAGATAAAGTCAAATCAACACTTTATAAAAGTTATTGTTGTCTTGGTTTGAGTCTTGTTGGGAATGCAATCTATACTTAAGGGTTTTTATTGCATCCTACAAAAATTCACCGATTAACTTAATTTACACCCTATAATATATATATATATATAAGAATAGTGGGGATGAGTTAAATATAAACGAAAGTGTTAGTTACACCTTGAAGATATCATATATAACTTTTTAAAACAACAGTTCCGACCAACAAGGCTGTGGTAATATTTTTTATTAAAAAACATTTTGTAGGTTTCAAACAGTGTCTGAGAAGTCAACAGCAGTTCCGTAAGTCAATATTGGGCTTGTTTGGCAGAGCATTTTGAAATGCCAAAAGCACGTTTAACAATATTTTTCCGCAAAACGAAATAATCTTATTCACATATTTACCTCGGCTTATGTAAAAATACTTCTCTACCGTATCATCAAATGTGCACATTCTCTTACTTAACTCAAAGGTCCACATCCACATATTGAGTTTCACAAACCTCATAATGGTCAGCGTTAAAACTTGAAATAGATCCAGCTATTCCTTTCTAGCTTCATCCTTTTTAATTGGTTAATTGACTGATTTTTTGCTATTTATATTTTTCTCAATTCTCAATTTATTTCTTGAGTTTTAACTAAGGATAATCTAGTCCTACAATTAATTAATTTTTTCTACTTGTATTTTTTTCTCAATTTTCAATTTGTTCCTTGAGTTTTAACTCAGGACAATCTTGTAGTCCCTATAATTTCTTGACTTAGCAACGATTCAATCCTTATACTATCTTAATTTGTAGTAACTATTATTCCTTAATTAAATAAATCATAAGAACTAAGTTGTGTTGAATCAAATTAAAAAAAAATCATTACAGCAAACAAAAATTAAAGACTAAATCAATAATTTTGAAAAAGTTTGGTAACTAAAAATTATGTTATCTTATTAATTAATAGTAATAACTTTATCTATTCATATTTTCTTTTGCCAAACTTTATTTGTTAATGTTGAACATTTCAAAAAATATTAGCCTGCCTCTGTTTTAAATTATACGTACATCGCCTATTTTAAGGTTTCGCATATAGTACAAAATGTAAAGAACTTTATGTCTTTATGAAATATTGAAATAATTTCGAAGCCACCTGCTGTACGCACGTTATGGCAGCAGCTTTGATCATAATAAGCTTATTTTGTGTGTATTCACTCAACCAACTTTTTAAAAAAAAAAAAGCAAAAGGAAATGCTTGATTTGAAAATTTTGCTCTTATTGACTTCTTTAGTACAGAAAAAATTGTCATTTGTGCCTTTAACAAATGTTAGAATTCACTTTTTTTGGTAAGTTCGTATTTGTATTAATGTAATGTTTCTACTGGCCGATCCTAATATAAGATTTAATTAATAAACTTATAGAGATTAATAATTAATTAAGTTATTTAATGTTTGTTGTTGTGTTAACAAAATCCAAGGCAGATAATTAACTAAAAAAGTAACTAGAAAAATGATGCCCCATTGGTGAGAATGGTTATGCACAACTAACAATTTAGGAGAGTTATGCAATAATATTTTAGCATATATCATTTTTTTTAATTTCAGCTCTCCTTGTACTAAATTATTGGGTCACTTCTCGGAAACATGCATGGTAGTTGCATGATAAATGAAACCTAAATATATAAAAATCAAATGGTACATATATAAGGGGAAATTGTTGGCAACCAGGGGATTTTTTTGGCTGAGTTTAGGAGTGCAAACGGCTGGGATCACAACACTGTACCACAGCAATGCAATAAGGAAAAATCAGTTTCAACTTTCAACAGTACAGTTTTGGCAAAAACCAGAAAAAAATGCTTTAAAGATTAATTGTGATTGTGCTTATTACCCGGATAGCAAGAAAGCTAATGTAGCTTTTCACTACTAGAAAAATACTATTTAGCGATGGAATGGCTATTTTTCATCGTTAAAATGAGGGTCGCTAATATTTTTCGTCGTTAAATGAAAATTTTCTAATGGAAAATAACCATTTAGCAAGGGATTTTTCCGTCACTAAATGACATTTTTCTAGTAGTGTTTGTTGTTTGAGATGCCAATGGTTGGTTTAATTGATGGGTAGGTAAGGATTATTCTGGCCTCTTCTAACCAACTGGATGAGGTTATTTTTGAGTCTATTAATCAAAATCTAATCAATGTGGTTAATTCAAAAGTATCCTTATTTGATTAGAGATGTGAGGCTCTCTTTGAGAAAATTAGTTATCTCAAGGGATCTAATTACGAACCATATTTGTGTATGGATTCTTAGATAGGCAAATTTAACTGCTGATTGGAGAGTTAAAGTTTCATTGGATGGGTCTTGCCCGATTGATTGGCTTTGGTGAACTCCGCAATGGTTACAGAAGATTTTGGAAGCAAACTTGAAGGATTATGTCCTGGTTCTGGTTGAAAAAAGCTCATCCATAAATATGTTAGCTGTTAATTTAACATAACCCTTCATGTATCAGTCTGACAGGTAAGTGCTTATCTAGCATGTTATGTCCACCACCACATTCTTCAACCCCTTCTCGTGAAACGCCATCCATGGGAAGACTAGATGGGATGCGACGACGTTCCCCCCGTTTCCTGCCACTTGAGTTTCACTCTTCTTTGCTTTTCTAATCTTCGGAAAAACATCAATACTTAGCAGTTTAAACTCCCACACATCTACAACTCCACTTTTGAAACATCAATTTTGTTGCACTCTTTCCTTGCTTTCCTCATCTTCAGCTTGGACTTGGCTGATATTTTGCACAATCCATCAATGAAGCGTAGCTAGAGCTTATTTGGATTGCAGTTAGATGGGGTAAAATATACGCTTTTGAAGGAAAAGCTAGCTGACAGGTTTATTTAGATTTGAATCTTCTAAAATTTAAATTTCAATATATCATCCAATTTTTGTTCAACTGACTTTTTTTTATAAAAGTTTATCCAAGAATAAATAACATTACCCTAACTTTAGTTTGAAAAGGTTAATTGAAATAAAAGCTACTTTTGGCATATGTTAATTAATCCAAACAAATCTTAGTCATATGCTATCATTCACTTCAAATTGGTTAACTCTTCATGGCCTTCAAATAAGGGGAAAAAGTTTTCATTTTTACTTTAGTCAAATGAGAATACCATATGGACTTCTTACTGAAAATGTTTGAAGCGCGTATTATGAAAGAAAAATACCTAATTGTTCTCACCTCACAATCATATAGCTGCATGACTGACTTTAGTGCTTTAGATGGCTATTATATGCACAATTTGATTTCTTGGTTTTGCATATATGCCTTGATTTGTCCTTGGTCATGGCTGCAGGACGTTCTTCGAAGCCAAAACTAATAATTGGTAATGGAACAAACTTATACATGCCCTAATTTTGAAGACTTTCTTTTCAAGCATCACCACATGCACATTGCATTGTAGAAATTGATGACGTGTCGTTGTCATTTCTACTCAATGATTCACCTACTATATGTGATATAGGTGTCAGCGGAGCAATTGGACTGCTTTTATGTGTTACTGTTTGTTGCTGTAAAACCAATTCATGGAGGCCAAGAATAGAATTATGCAAGACATCTAAGGTTGACCAAAATATTGAGGCCTTCATTAGAAATCATGGTTCTCATCAAGCTCTCAAAAGATATAAATTTGCAGATGTCAAGGAAATGCACAACTCTTTCAAAGATAAGAAGGGAGAAGGTGGTTGTGGTTAAGTATACAAAGGAAAACTAGTCAATGGTTGTCCTGTTGCTATTAAGTTATTAAAGGCATCACAAGAGAATTGGGAAGAATTTATCAATGATGTCGCCAGCATCAGTAGGACTTCCATGTAAATGTTGTTACCCTTCTGGGTTTTTTGTTCTGAAGGCCGAAAAAAGGCTCTCATGTATGAGTTTATATCTAATGGATCTCTTGACAAGTTCATTCACAACAATACAAATGAAAACAGTGTGCGCTTGCCTTGGGAAAATTTGTACCAAATCACGATTGGGATAGCTCTTGGACTTGAGTATTTGCATAGAGGATACACCACTCGGATTCTGCATTTTGATATAAAGCGACATAATCCTTTCATATGAAAGCTGTTGTCCTAAGATATCAGATTTTGCCCTTACTAAATTTTATTCAAAAAAGGAAGGCATCGTTTCGATTTCAGAAGCAAGAGGAACTATGGGGTATCTTGCTCCGGAAGTTTGGAATAGAAACATAGGTGTAATTTCACATAAATCTAATGTTTATAACTATGGGATGATGTTATTAGATATGGTTGGAGTGATAAGCAACGTGAATGTTGAATCCAGTTGTTCAGCTGATAAATATTTTCCAAATTATATATATGCTCAACTTGAGCAGGACAGAAGCTTGGGATGTAATGGGGCCAATAACATGGAGGAAATTGATATTGCAAAGAGAATGACCATTGTGGGTTTTTGGTGTATCCAAACATTTTCAAGTCAAAGGCCTACAATAAGTAGAGCGAATTAGATATTAGGAAGAAAGCAAAACATGTTGGAAATGCCACCAAAAGCTATCATGCCTTCTCCCCCAAGCATAGAACTAAAATCTTACACTATTACTGATACCACCACAACAGAGATTTTCGGTTCTCAGAGCTCTTAGCCACATGCTGCTATAGAAACACTAGGATTCAGAAATTTGGGAATTAAGTGCAGATGGGGTCTCACAGTGTGATATTTATGGTTATCAAAAGTTGCTGCTAAATTGTTTTTATTTGTAAAGCTGAGGGCTCCAAGACCTTTGGGACGTACTTAGCATATTGGAATTTTAAACTTGCTGCAAGTCTGAGTTAATAATGATTTGAGCTTATCAATTTTGTTAAAATGCATGTTTTATTTATGAACATAATACAACATGTTTATTAACAGCACACTGAAAGGAAAACATAATACAACATATCTCCCATCATCTTGTTGATAACTTTTGTATCTTTGATCAATCCATATTTCTTATCAATATTGCCCCTAACCGTGAAATGCCAAATTCCCTAACTGTGATTTGTCATTACCTATATTAGAGTTGCAATGGAAATTTCTGAAAGGAACCTGCAATGGAATAAGAACTCCTTTCAGAATATTTCGATTGTAACTTCAGTTTAAAAAATTACAACTCTTATATAGGTAATGACACAATTCATGGTTGGAGAATTTGCCATTTCAATTTTTCAACCATGGAACTTGCAAGAAAATGTGGACTTCTTTTCAAAAATTTTGACTGCAACTTCAAATTAGGGACAACTAACTCTAGTATGCGTAATGACAAGTCATGATTAGGTAATTTATCATTTCACAATCAGAGGTAATATTGTTTTTCATCACATTTTGAAATCCATATTTGATTCAGTGGATTTGATTTAGGATTGGACAAATTAACAATCCTGATTTATCGTTTCTATGGCCTTCTTTTCGTTGTTGTCCTGGGAAATAAAGGAGTGTTAGCATTCCTTGTTCTCATGAAACCCAAAAAAATATCTCTCTT
The DNA here is from genome assembly GCA_025593235.1 of Vachellia pachyceras. Classification (NCBI taxonomy): domain Eukaryota; kingdom Viridiplantae; phylum Streptophyta; class Magnoliopsida; order Fabales; family Fabaceae; genus Vachellia; species Vachellia pachyceras. The sequence continues at coordinate 9,176 of JANTPZ010095218.1, read as the reverse complement.
ATTCCTCGAGCCCCGTGGTGTTACCAAGTAACAGCCACGACATAACATTTATACTATATCAATAACTTGTTTACTCATATAACTAGTTTTTGACTTTTGAAATATATTTAGTGTTTATTTGGGAATCACTTCGTCCCAACGGGCACGTAAGTTAAAACAAAAAAATATTGAAATCTTATATAAATTTCGAAATTCATAAAAAATAATTTAAAACTCTGTAAAAATATATTAAAATCCGTAAAATATCTCAAAATTCGTAAACTTCTTTCTCCCAACAGAATTTTCAAACCCACCCATAAACGAACTTGAGGCCAAACATGCCCACTTCACAGCTCCCAGAATAAGTGCGGCCCACCACCTATTGAGTTACTGGGAAGAAGTACAGCAGAACCTTGTGTGATGGCATCGATCTGCAGTTCTGCACAAAGCATGCATGCCAAATAACAACATCGGCAATGGCTATCCACACTGTCTTTCTTCTCCTCCTTTCCCTCCTTCTCACAACCCTAACTCCATCTCTGTCGTCATCCCCTACCGTTATCAGCATCGACTGTGGCTCTAACTCTTCTCTCACCGACGACGACATCTTCCCGTGTGACGCCGATGACTCTTACGTTCAAAACGGAGACTCCTACGTCGTTGAATACACCAGCACAGTCCCTCCGTACATGAGCGAAACCGCCATGTCCACCCTCAGAGCTTTTCCTGACCTCAATAAGAACTGCTACACCGTTAACGTCCGTATGGGACGGAAGGTTCTGGTTCGGGCAAGCTTCTTCTATGGAAACTAGGATAGCAAAGACTCCCCTCCCACCTTTGACCTTCACTTTGAGGGTAATTTCTGAGACAGCTCTACTCCTGTCTAATAGAGCCAATGCTGGTGCAAATTTCAGTGCTAGGTATATATAATCATTCCTTTCTTATGATCTCTTTAGCGTCATCTTCATATTATATATGTAGTTTGCCTTATGTAAAAATTATGGGGACGTTCCCTTATATAGGTATCCGATCCAGATGATGCTTATGATCGGATTTGGAGAGCAGAAGGTGGGTCTGTGTTCGTGGAAAATGTGGTAAACGAAGCTGCATCGATTGACACGAGCAAAGCAAAAGTTCAACTACCTCTTGCTGTTCTTCGAACTACAACCACAACCTCAGGAACATTATGGGGTGTTGTTCTTAACACTGACTTTCCTGAAACAAGCCAACCTATATATATCACAGGCTATTTCTTTGAAGTCACTCGCTTTCCATCCAACTAAACAAGATCCATTCAAGTTCGGATCAACCAAGTTCCCTATTCACAACCTTTCGCCCCTCCTTTTGGAGCTGTATCGGAGCTGCGCATCACAAACAGGATTGCGAATTCAAACACAAGGATGACTGTTTTTGCAGATAGAACTAGTTCCACACTTCCTCCTTTGCTTAATACCTATGAAGTCTACACTGGGAGTGGTGCACTCGGTGATGGAACCAATAGCGATGATGGTTTGGCTTTTATTTACATTAAACTGTGAAAGATTGTGCTTTTTTTTTTTGTGTCATGTGATTATGACATTGTTTGGTTAATCTAGTGGAATGATTAGCAGCACTACAGAAGAATCTTGAAGTGCTTCAGAAATGGAGTGGTGACCCTTGCCTCCCATCTTCGTTTTCATGGGGAAGGCTTGAATGCAACTCTGATGCATTCCCAGGAAGTCATCGCATTGTAAACCTCATGCTTTGTCTTTTTACCCCTTTTTGGTAAAACAAAGTGGTGGGACGCTCTGTTCACAAGACCTCTTTAATTTGTGTTTGTGTGTGTGTGTGTGTACCCACTAACTTCTTTCGGAATGATGAACTGGTCTCGTCTTTTGTACTTGGGCTGAAACAGGAGTCTTGGAAGCTTTGGCTTATCAGGACCGCTACCAGACTTCAGTTCCATGATTGAATTGGAGACAATGTAAGTATTAATGAAACACTCAAACTTCTTCTGATTAATGCGGACTCTTCTGTGTACTGATGAATTTTTTGGTTTTGTGTAAAAATGGCAATGATTTGCATGATAACAGCTTGTCTGGACCAAGTCCCAGCTTTCTTGGTTCATTGCCAAAACTGAAATTGCTGTGAGTACCATTGCATTACAACAAGATAATGCAGTACTTTGAAAGTTTGAAACTGAAACAGGCCTTTGATATTACTTGTTCATGTTTGACCAGGAATTTAGCAGATAATAGATTCAGTGGAACAATACCCAAATCGCTATCAAAATAAAAACTTAAAACTAATGGGAGTGTATCTGTATCTTAGCCTCTCGTCTTCATTTTTCTGGACAATCATTTTGCTCAGTCTGTTTGCTGTCAATTTAATATGGCCCTTTCATGTATCAATGTGACAGGTAATTGCCTATCTGGCATGTCATGTCCTCCTCCTCCACCACCACCTTCTTCAACCCCTTCTTATGAAGCGCCGTCCACAGGAATACCATCATTCTGGGCTGCTAAAGGACCAAATGCTGGTTCAGGTTTTGAATCAGGTGGCACAGAGAGCAGGAAGATGACATTGCCATTCACAACCGTACTCTCTCTGTCGTTGCTTTTGTCGTTTTTTGAGCTAAACAACTTGTAGGAAATTCCTCTGCATCATGTAAGAAAATTGAGGCACTGGCTTCATTTTGAGTTCAGATGGAGATGTTAATTGCCAGATACTAAGGGAGTTTGTTGCGTTGTTCATTTGCTTTGCTATTGCTTTTGGCTGTCGTGATGGTAAGGGAGTTTGTTGCGTTGTTCTTTTGAATTGACTGAAGATTCAACCAATGGATTTTATTTTTATTCCATCCAGCAATTTATGAGATACCACCTATAAGATGGGTTATTTGAGGAGATTAAAGAAATTGAAAAAAATTATTTAATTATAGCATATATTATGTTGTTTATAAAATACTTTTTTATCCTCATTTATGTATAAATTTATACATTAGGCAAATAAATTTTAAAAATTAATAAATATAAGTATTTTAAAGTTATTTAACTTTTTTTTAGTATTTCTAAATTAATCAATTGTGTTAATACATTAAAACCTGAAAATAAAAATGTACTTGTAAGACACTTTTTGTTATAGTGACTGTTTAAATTAAAATTAGAAACTACTTTTAAACGAAATTTTCGATTAACAAAATAAATATGTAAAAAAAGATTTTATCTTAATTATGTGAACGTACTTTTCAGGCAGTAAACACAAAATACGATACTTAAGAGGTCTTATCTTAATAATGTACACAAGTAAAAAAAAAACAAATAACTCTACTATATATATTAAAAAAATGTATACCATCCATTGCATGTAGGAAATATCACGAAGGAATGAATAATATGCTAAATTGCAAGTTTGCATGTTAGAATCTGTTTTCCTATACGGATTCTCCTCCACCCAAAGAAGTCACTTCAAATTTTGCATTGTCCCAGACAGGCCGACAGCTCTCTGTTAATTACAAAGTTCAACATTACTAAGAACATACATGTTATCTTCTGCTACTTGAACTATAAAATTGTACAAAACTTCGGCTGAGACCGGCACAATTTGCCACACTCTATTAACAGGACGCAGCACAGCCACGTTCCGGTAACATGAGCCAATTGTCATGACTCTTGCAAAAGGATTTCATAAATGTCTGTTCTCAGATTCAGTTCCTTATCTCGCATAACTTCCTGGAGATCTGACAACTCTTTTGCAGTAAGCACAGGGTTCACTTTGAGAAAGCCATCCAACCATAGCTTTTTAGACCTGGCATCAGAAAGGTTACCGATTAAGAATAATCAAATATGTACAGTCACAGGTTTATCAACATATTCTAATGAGGTATGAGAGTCTATACTCTATATTCAATTAGTTGTACTATTTTGTTTTCTTTTTTTCATGGCTATATATACCACATTTGGTAAACAAGCTCTCACCAGGGGCAGGCATGGATGGCTCGAAAGAAAACACGTCGAGCTGCAGAAGGATCACGTGCAACGTTCATCTCATACTCAATGTAGCAACGCCAGAGCACAACTGAGCTGCAAAGCATATCATTACCCAATGCCCTTTCAAACAACCTACGGATTCTGTGTTGTGAGCCACCTCTACACACCTCAAATGACAGTGCAAAAAGCCAGAGAGTAACTGATGGTTTCCTGAAATAGTGCATTTACAAGAAATGAATGGCTATTTTAGTAAGATTTGCATTTCTAACGGACAAAACAGATATTTATCATATTTCTGGCTTATCAAATATATGTATTGTTCGTGTAAACTTATCCCTATCAAAATAGAACATTTAAGCCGATCTTAAGAAAAAAATAAAAACAGAACACTTGAACTAAGCATAAATACAGAGAAGCTTAATCTAAAATAAAAACAAAATACTAAGCCTAACAAAAACCAAACAAATAAAATAAAATTACTAGAAGTTGCTTAATCAAAATAGACGTAACTTCAAGGGAAAAAATATGAGGAGAACAAAGATCTTACTTCTTAAACAAGTCATCTAGTATCCACCGCAATTTATTAGAAGTTGTGTGTAAATGGCCAACCTCCACTAAACCTTTAAAAAGTTCTGGACTGAAAGGATATATCTGAAGGCCCTGACAAATGGACTCCCAAACTTTGGTCAGACTTGCTTGACTCTGATGCCTCTGAAGCATCTTTATGTAATAATTTAACAAGTATTCAAGTTGATGACTATGGCTTCTCCTTTCTGCAAGTTACAAGATAAGCAACGATTTAGAATGAAACTAGCATAAACTCTTGCGGTGCTATAAATATAATTTAATAGCTCCATAGGAATGCCTAGGTCGCATGGAAAAAAATTGAGGGGGATTGATGAAATTCATATAATATTAGGAGGAACACACGTGCATCACTGCATCTGAACAAAACAAATGCCAATCATATCATGTCATGAACTCACCAAAAAAACCGAAAATTAAAAAGTGCAAATAAACCTTTCTCACTTGATACTTGCGCATAACAGCCAGTGAACCATGAAGGCATAATACAGGTAAAGTCAATCTTATCATAACAAGTAAAGTCCAGTTAATAATACAGGTAATAAAAAGGAATCTTTAGGGGCCAGATTTACTGAAGTAAATATCAGAAATTTCCAGCTAACTATGTGTACTTGTACTATTTTGGCAGGTCTTACATTTTCTAATTTCTAAATAAAAAACCAAGCTCTGAAGAATCATAACCTGGAAGCACCATTGCAAATGCCTGATCAAAAACTTCAACAGCTGCATCCCATCCAGAGGTAAGCTCCTCAAGCAATGCAGCTGAACATATCAGAGCTACAGCTTGGTCACTTATTATACCACGAACCCAAGATGACCGTACAGTTCTAGTTTTTTCATTAAACCCTTGGCGGCCTCTGAGCAGTTGCAAACTTGATGGTCGACCTTTGTACAGGCTATATTTTGTACCACTTCCTAAGCATGATAATATATGCATTGCACGATATGAAGATTCACAATCATTAACATTAGCTAGCTCTGCCTCTGCATACCAGAAATATAGAAGAGGAGCACTTGATTGCCGTTCCTACTCCATGCAGTTAACCAAAGCAATATTAAAAAAATAATAGTGAATCAGGAGAAATACTGATATTAAGAAAATATTAAGGAGTTTCAAACAAAACTCTTAGACATGCAAAATCGTGTCTTCATTAGCTCAGTGACCAACAAGAATATATGGAATACAAAGATTGGATATTAGTTTCATACAATAATCTATGTACTCCGCCAAATGGCCAAGATTAGGCCTAATTTCCTAGTGCATTATATATACCGATATTTTATTGACATTTGGGTAAATTTTGCTAGTGTTCTATACAGGATTTATATCTGCGCTAGAACAACCAATTTTAGAAATGTCGTACTCAAAATATTTTTTATTAGACATTGATATTATCTATTGTATGAAAAGTACACCCTATGCCAGTTTTAAAAAAATTTCAGAAGTGTACAGAATAGTTTTAGGTTAATCATAGTCATGCCAAAAAAAAATATCCTACAGAATATCATTACTTTGTTTTAAACCAGAATATATGGATTCACAGCCTTTCGTTCACAAGGTATGTGTCAGTGCTACATATTTAAAGATCGAATACTGATTTTCTTATAAGAATTCAAGTACAGAGTCAAACGCAGCTGAAATTGACCAGTTTGCATTTGTGCATTAAAAACACAAACATATCCCGAAAGCTTCCATTGTCAGGAGAAGACCTAGGAATATTTAGTTATTTCTCAAGTAAATATCTAACACACCCCATCATGTGAATGGCTAGAAGCAGAAAACGCAAACATACCACTGGAAATTTACATGAACAAAATTTTGGTAAAAAGACTTGGAAGCAGAAAAAACTAAACATACCACTGGAAGCCCTTCTAAAGACAACAATGCCATGTCAAACACTTTTCTTGCATGATCAATATTACCATAGTTAGCCTCCCTTCGTGCATATACCCCACATAGCAATACATCCTACAGTCACCATGCGCACACAGACAAAGGCATCATCAATAATAACCAGAGACAGATGATTATAAATATAACTTAAAGAAGCTACAAATAAGAAAATAAAAAGGAACTTGCACATAAATCTCATTAAGCAAAACCTTCCATCTCCCATATTCTTCACAGATGGAGAAATAGCAAACAGATAAGTACTGTGATTCTAAAGTCTTAGGTGGGAGAATGAATACCTGCCGATCACCTTTTAAGAGAGACTTTGCTAAAGCTCGACACGGGGTAACCAGGCAGCTAGAAGGATTTGCTTTCGTATTATATAGCTCTTCAGCAATAAGAACAGATTCTTCCAAGATGTAATTACGTGGGAAAATAGTCAAACAAAGTAAGAGAGCATTCCGGAGAAACTTCATCATATCAGCACTCCTAGAGGAAAAGCCTGATAGAAATTCAAAACTGAAAGCAGTTGAATTGCTCTGTGCTTTTGTTAAAACATTGTGAATATATTTCAACTTCTCCAATATAGACTCTGGCAGATCCTCCAAGTTAAGGCTAGCCTCTGCCCAACTTGGACTGTTTGAACAAATCCTGCCAAGGAAATATAAGGTAGAAAAATGCCATCAACTTGCCATGTACATTTTATTATGGCATAAGCAACCAACATAAGCCCCTGAAAAAAAGAAAAGAAAAGAAAAGAAAGGAGTAATCTAGGACATAACAAAAGATGATGAATTGTGTGTCAATGACAGTAAAATATTCACCATCACCACATTATGCTAAAATTAAATACTTATTGACAATTATAATTACCAGACAGGAGGGAAAAGGGCCTAACACTAAACATAGTCTACCAAGCACGAGGACAATGTTCACGAACCAAGCAACAATAAATCTAAAAGTCTAAGAAAGGAACCCCCTTGCAATTTTTTACATTATTTTACATATAGGAAACCTCAATCTTCTTGCATTGGCAGAAGGGATGTGCAGCCAAAACCAAAAGTTGTAGTGAAGACATCCTAATCATAACTTAAGGTAATTTGAATGTTCGTTATGACCAATTATGACAAGACCAATGATTCAATGAAGTGGCTATTTGCTCTAGAAAACTTACAATTGAGACATCTTCCCACCAAAGAAGTCAATGAATTGGAAGACCAACGATAGTCGTGCCTCTGTTGAGCTTAAGGAAAACAGGAAATCATTCACATCTTCATACAATATGATCCGCAAAAGTTGCTCATCCTCTTCATGCTCATGCCTTGCAGAACTAAAAGAGGTCTTACCTGCTCATGGTTAATCAAAATCCTGATGTCAGAAATTTATTTAGCACAAAATAAGATTAAGGGTTTGTTTGGATCTCATTTTCAGAATAGATTTTACAGATTCCGAGGCAAAGCCTAAGTTGTGAAAAGTGATTTATGTTTGGGAAGTTATTAACTTTTACGGACTCCGAGGCAAAAAGTAGGTACGAAAGAAGAAAGAGAAGAAAGAAAAACTAGGAAAGAGAAAAAAAGAAAAACTAGGAAAGAGAAAGAAGGAAAAAAGTAAGGAAGAGGAAAGAGAAATAATAAAAAGGTAGAAAAGAGGAAAGAGGAAAAAATATGAAAAAGAAAATCAAGATTTTGTAACCAAAATAACTTTTCAGAAAAATTTTTGTACTTGGAGAAAACCGGGTTTCAGGAAGTGATAGCAAACAAGCTCTAAGTTAGGTATGGTTTTATGCATTTCTTAGTGATAAAAGCTGAATCCACCTCCAGAGAAGGTAGCAGAGGTGTTACAGAGAAGAAATTAAGTAACAAGAAAAGAAGAATAAAATGATCTGTTCTAGCATTCAAGAGGCTGATCTACCCACAAACAATCCAAAAGCTTCCTTCTTCCCCTACCCATCCCACCTCCTAAAAACCTAGTTAATTCTCTTATACTCACTCTTCCAAATCTCTGGTTAACATCGGGTTGGTGTATGTTTTCATTTCATGTTGGAAAGCCACCAAAGCTATCGTTAAGGGAACAAAAGCCATATTTCTTTATCAGTTGGTGTATATTTCTTCATGGTGGGGACAGAGCCAGATAAAAAGGTTTGGTGTGCGTTGTTTTTATTTATTTTTTTGGGGGGGGGGATTATAATTTTTTAGGGGACAAAAGTAGAATAAATGCCCCTTTTATTGCTACCTAGCTTCATCCCTGATCATGGTCTTGTGAAAGCACGTTGTTACCTGCTTCCAAAGCCAGGTTTTGATTATTTCTAACCTGAAACCAAACATGCCTTTAGTTATACCACTCAACCTCTAATTTCTGTTTAGCCCATAGGGAAACATCTTTCTGGTCTTCTCTCTTCTAGAATAATCATGTACAAGTGTGTTATCACCACACCATCCAGAAAGAACTAAGCAAAACACAACTTCGAAAGAGGATATGTTCAAAAAAAATTATAAATGAGAACTATAACTGTGTCGATATTCATGGACATAGGGTCTACCAGATTTCCTGCGAACAGGCATCCATTGGTCACAGTCTCTCGAAGACTCTTCTTCCGACCATTTGATCCAAGTTGCAGTTTCATTAACTTCACAATCATCCCCAGCTTTGACATCTATCCCAAGCAATTTTAGCAAATCTTCATTATCATCTTCTTGTTTCATGGCTTCATCTTCATTTTCATCCTCATCTTGGACATCTTCAGAAATCAAATTATT
>JANTPZ010095217.1:0-12000 GCA_025593235.1 Vachellia pachyceras | reverse complement strand
AGAAAGAAGAAAGAAAAAAAAGAAAAGGAAAGAAAAGAAAAGAAAAAATCAAAAACAAAGCTTTAGGGGTTGGGGACAATCTTCTTATCTGCAAGTGACCTCCCAAAATCCAAGAGACAAAAGACCATCCGAAACAAAGGAAACTTCTATATACTCATATTAAACTAAAGTGCTACTGATGAGACAAGGCGGAAGAGAAAAGAAAAAGAAGAGTAGGTACGAGTGAACAGTAGATAAGATATTTACAGAAGAGGGCTGAGAGTAAGAGGAGAGAACCTGATATTGCAGCTGCGCACTGTAAGTTACTGTAGCGACTGAGTTTATGGTTAGGGTGAAGGATAGGTAGTTTATATAGAGGTAGGGTTAGGGTTTTCCTTTTTTTTTTCTTCCTTTTCTTTTAAATAATAAAATAAAATAATATTATATATATATATTAAAATATTATATATTTTTTTTAAAAAAATAAAAATAATATTTTTAATAGAATTGTTTACTGAAAGAAATTTTTTTTTACTTGTTTTAATAATTAAATAAACTTACACATATATAAAGTATTATCATTATTTATTATATTATTCTTTTATAAATAAGTCAGAATTTTATTCTTCTTTTAAATTTTAATTTGTTTTACTCTCTAATTAATTTAAGATCTAAGATCTAACAACTAACTATAGAACCTAAAATAAAGGTGTTAGTTTATTCTATTATCTGACTAATTCAAGATCTAACAATAATTAACTAGATCCTAAAAATAAGGATGTCACATCTATCTCTTCGTTTTGACGAGCTCTACATGATGGGATGCATTTGAAAGCCTGGGTCTCTTCAATTTTCTCGAAAAACGCTTGGAACTCTTAACACGTTTTCTTCCGTAACTCCGTCGTACGGTGTCCGTTTCTCGCGTTCTTGGTCTCCACTTTCTCGTCTTGAAGAGATCTACATTGTGGACATGTTTTCTAAGCCTAAAGACGTCGTATTCCGAGAACCCAGATCTGGATCTCCGAATTTGGGTTTCGTTTTCCCTTTTTGTTTTCATCGTTTCGGTTTAAAGGCATATAATTTCAAACCATATGTACACATAAATCACATACATGATTGAAATTTGAACTGAAAAACAAAACGGCATACTATACAGGAAAGCAAGAAATATACATACATATATATCTCAATTAAACATGCTTGCGGAAATTCATGAACAGTGAGTAATTGCCATATAACATGTATGGTAAGTGGGAGATCATAGTAATGGACATACTTTAATCATACACTTAAATTTTCATGATTAAACTAGCAAAAATTCATATCTGTACGGAAGAGAAATGCCTCAGGAACCTGGCTCTGATACCACTAAAGGATTTCGGGCGTACCTGGAAATGCCGAACTACGAATCTGCAGATACCCACGCAGAATTCGGATCACAATGGCGGATCCAAACACAAGACACAGCAAAAGCACCGAAGGTGAGAGATGAGATGAGAGGATTCTCTGTAAGGGAAAGGTTATGGAGAAAACTCGTTTTCTCCGTGCGTCATGTGTGTTCACTTTGGGGAACCACTTCCCCCATCTTATAACTTCCCACAAGGGTCCATATTTACACATTTGACCTTGCCCATGGATTTGGGCCTAATCCATCAAGGGTGGCCCATATTCCAAGCATTTGGAGATGCCTCAAACTCAGATCCCAGAAAAAACTATTATAGTAATTGATAATTCAATCGTTCAAGAGCCCAAATCGTGCTGACATTTCCAAGCTTACTGAACAAGTTATGACCGGCGATGATTTTTCGCTCTTTAATCTGCAAGGTTCACTGTGACGTAAAAACGAAACAGTTAACACTGGGCAATCGCAAAGAGTAAGATGAATTAACAAGGGCATACCCAGTCTCGAAGACATCAGATTAGATTATAGCAACGGCTCATTTACACTGCAGAATCACTTTGACTTTCATAGGCTACACAATACAGATACTACTATGACATGGCAAGACATTATACTCACGCAATATCCATTGGGATGTCAATGCTACCCTATATACCTAATTTGTACAAAAGAATTAATACATGGGGCAAACAATGCAGATCGTCACTAGCATTGTAAATTTTCGTCCCATCACTTCAGTTCCTTCGATATAAGATACCGGAAGGTGAAGTTGTGTGGGATCCATTCTATGTTCTTTCTTGATTTTGCAAGCTGACATTTCTTGATGCTCTTCCTAAGAGATTCCGGCAGAGACTGTTGGATCATTTCCATGACACCAGCAGAGCACAGATCCGATTCCTTGGCAAATGAGTCAACAAGCTTTGGTAAAAGGATCTTCCGGTCCTTCCGTACTCCAAACGTTGCTCGAATATACTCATCCTTTGCAACTTCTAGCTCTTGAAACACTCTTTTTGGTGTAAACACACGTACCTTTAAAAAGCTCATTGGAAAGAAGAGGCCCGTTAATGAGAATATTAATGTTAGAAATGCAATATATGACATGGAAATAAGAACAGTGAAAATACCGCAGGATCAGAATGGTTTCCTGAGCAGAGTGCAAAGTATAAAAGAGGCTCAGGATGCTCTATTGCATATGATTGTCGTCCATCTCCAGCCCTGAATTTTGTCCTTGTGGAAAAGAACACCCGGAGCCACTGCGGAAAGCAAGTTTAAATAAGTTCCCAATTAAGTCAAAAGTGATTAGGACGAAAAATGGTTCTTCTCATTTTGGACATCCATAGCAGTCTTGTTTTAAATAGGGGGGCAGGGAATCTACCTGTGCAGGACGAGAGAGTCGGCATCTGAGGATGGTACTTTGTATTGTGTCTGCACTAACAGTCTGACCCCCAACATTGTATGCAGCCTGGAAAGAGCAAGTCAAGAAGCATTCAGATAGGTCAGAAAAAATTTAATCTTTCAATAAATTATTAAAATCCCTTTCATTTTTACCCTCAAGAGAAGCAATAGTCTCTTCACATTGTTTAGTGGAATCCCGTAAGCCAAAAATGCCTACATACACCGAGGAACAAATCATAATTCGATCATTGAAAGAAATGGAAATTTTCAAGAGAACATATTTATGAAAAGGGCAATTACATGCATCACCAAAGCATTGTGTATGTTGATCCAAAAAGCTAGCTTCTCCTCATGATTCAAGTTCCCAGGATTCACATCTTCCAATTGACAGATAAGTGACCTGAAACAACACAAGGAAAAAGTTAGAACTCCACGAGACTCTACTTCCATTAATTATATGTTGTCAACTCTATAACTTCATAGACCTTATGAGAAGGCTCACCTGAAATTCTGGAGCAGCAGCTCAGTGTCACCCAATTTCTGACTCTCTCTATAAATCCATGAGACTTCAACCATGGAGCTGTACGGTCCACTAAACTCCTTGAGTCCTTCAACATGGAATGGGTTGTCTAACCGTACGTCAAAGGAGGAATTGTTTTTGAACCCTGGACTCCATATATCACCTTGATCTCCTAGAGAAAAGCCGCTCGTTGATGACAAGGATGAACTTGGGGATGAAAGGCCAGGTTGCGTCAAAGATGGGTCTGAAAGTTTGCAATATATAGCTGATATGCATTTGACCATTTCTTCAGAAAGCCTATTAGGTGTATCCGGAATATGATCAGATATGCGAGTGCCGAGATGTTCTGCCAGACTGATTACATTTGATGATACAGTTTGGGCATACTGTACAAGATCGCCAAAAGTCAAAATCATAATAAGGCTGCCACAAAGATTATTATAGAACTTATTGTAAATACAAGTAGATGAAGCAGAAGTTGCCAATAAAGAGCGTGATAGGTCGCCATACATTCTTCTGAAATGAGATAAAGCAAATACTAATTATGGCATGTTCCTCAACCCTACTAAGCATTTAATGCTTAACAGGGAGAGCTAATCAGATTTGGATCGTCCAGATCTGATATATAAAGTATAGATTTGATTTTTTTTAAATGGTGATTTCTTAAATAAAAAGTTATTTTTTTAGAAAAATAGTAGTTGAGAGATTGTTTTTATTTTTTATTCTACGTCTATTGAAATAATTTATTAGAAAAGTATAGATTTTTGAAAATTAAATCTAGATCACCCAAATTAGATCTAGACGGTCCAGATGTATTAGCTCTCCCTACTAAGCATTTTGCTTAGTAGGATAACTAGGTCCACAAAAAACTGATTTACCTCCATCATGGACAATGGTTGTGAATGACAAGCACGCAAAGATTTATCTAGAGGTTCTGCTGAAGGAGATGTTCTAGCTGCAAAAGCTGGATACTGGGATAATGAGGAATGGCAACGATACACACCGGAATCTAATAGCTTCTCTTGTTCACTTCCATTACGTTCTTTTACTTGAGCGTCTAGCTGAAACCCATACCGTATACTATATTCCTTTCCTGGAGACTCAAACTTGTGACTATCAGATTGTATGGCAGAACATTCTCTTTTGGATAAGATTTCAAAATCAGAAACTTCAATGACTCTTCCCTTAGGTGTTACTGAAGAAGCTTTTACTTTCTCCTCCTTGGTAGATGGAGATACGGAAGATAATTGTTGATCAAATGCCTTGCGGTACAAGGAGAGAAGATGTTGTTCCAGATATACAACTTCCAGCTCTAACAGCGCAATTTCCTTAATTAATTCTGTAGCTGGCTGGAGTCAGAAAATTATGCCACAAAATCAGGTGAAAGGTATTGAAATGTAGAAAAACCTAATACAACAAAAGCAAATGCAGGTTTTAATCCCAAAAATGAAGGAGGTGCTACCTTGGGCATCATCACGTCATTTGAAATTTGAAGAGATGAAGGCCTGTATCCAAGAGCCTTTTCCAATGTGCACCGCACCTCAAATTGGTGTTGTAGCCTTCTCTCAAGTTCTAGAATCTGCACTCAATAGGAATGTTTATGAGGTAAAAGTGAAACAGTCTACCTAGCAAGAACAATTAAAATGGAGTATGACTAAAAGAAATAGGCGTGGTATAATGCTTAAGTATGAGTTGGATGTAGTAAAGACCCACCTCTTGCTTCAGATTTTTTTGGACTTGACATGCAGGGTTTTGTTTTCTCGTAGATTCTGCACAATCTGTAAGGTATCCGATATCCTGGAACCAGATCAAACCCGCAAATTAGGCAAAAACCATCTTGACCGTATATAATTGCCAGAAGTAACTGCGGACTCCAGAGAAGGATATTAAATTCAATTAATATGACAACTAGAAGGGGTAGGATTATTTCACCATAAATGCCCCATAAAATAAATTCCCTGCAAATTCATCTAATATCTCATACTACACTTGAAAATATTAACTTCAAAGCTGCGATCGGCGTTCATGATTCCTGCCAAAATTTCATTTCTGCATCATGCAAGCGTCAACACGCCTAATCCGATGCACGCCAATGAATTCGTGCCTTCACATTTACAAGATTAAAAAGGCTAGCAAGAAGTTATTTTTATTCATAAAGGGGCAAAAATGCTGGAGTCATTGATTTTACCAGCTTCGTTCGATCTGAGTCCTCCATGTGATTATCTGGATTATCCTCCTCGACTTTCTTCTTATCAGGAAAACTGCCATTGGAAAAGAATAAACACAACGAAGATGAGAGAACTAGAAGTCGGACACTGTAATTTATATCATCTTCACATTATACAGATTACTGCGCCCGAGCTTAATGAAATCTTAGCCCCCAGTTCTCATCATATCTAAGAGCTCTCATTTCTGATCCCAGCGATTCACCAGGAAACATACTGGATACACTCAATTGGCTATGGAGACTAGAAAACTAGGTAGGCGCATAGCAAGAGGAAGAACTATTGTAGAGCAAATGTGAAAGCTTAATTTTCCAATTTCAGAAAAAGCGACTTCTTTTTCAGGGACTCCAAAATCAGCAGAGTACAAGCATAAAAGAAACACGTGTTAAGCAGCAAGAACAGCTACAGAATACAGGTAGATAGATACCTCTTTGAACGCTTGTGAGTTTGAGTCAATCTCAGTCCCACCACCTTATTTTGTCCGACCCCGTCCAGCCCCATTCCTGAAAACCACCCAAATAAAAGTTATTACAAGTGAAGAGTGAAAAACAGAGCATCAAAGAGACAGCGTCTTTACCCAACAACTTAAGAACGATGAATAAGCAGAAGAACTTGAGAGAATGTCACAGTAGTGCAGAGACCCAAATGAGCAAGGATTTTCCACTACTTAGATTCCGGGAGATCATTTAACCTCCGGCATATCAGCTGGGCAGAGCTTCCAGGAAGCACCCACAAAGTGTCCATTTGCCAAGTACAGTCTGGTTGTCAAAAGAACAGCAATGGCTTTAGAAAGCCCAGGAAAATATCGAGAAAAGATCAAGACTTTTGACCAATGAAGTTGCCTTCTCTTTGAAGAAGTCTCTTGCCCGCTCCGAACCGCTAAACTTTATAATGGATGGCCTTTATGCATTTGCATTGAAACAGGGAAAGCAGCTCGTGGGGCATTTAGTTGAATAAGAGAGCCTCAGTTTCAATGTGCTGACCAGAGCAATGATGGAGGAGAGAAAAATGTCAAAACCACTAAAAGTAAACACAGCTTACTCTAGAGATCCGAGGTGATTAATGAAAAGAAAATAAATAGTGGCTTGGACTGAAATTAAAAAAATAATAGAAAAGAAGGGCAGTATATTTTTCCACATTCCCTTCTCTCGTTTGGAAGCAAGCAAGTGGGAGTTGGTGACCATCCGGCCACCATTTGTCTCCTACTCTCCTTTTCAATCCTTGACTCACTCCTGGGAATTATGGCGACTGAAAAACCAGCTGATTGGGCCAAAAAGAAAGGAGAAGGAAAGCCAGCTGATCTGATGGAAGAACACAACCAAAATATGAATAAAACATTGTTATATTCTCATTTTCACCTTCTCAAATTAATATTTTCCATGTGACTAGAATTTTTTTTTTTTCCCACTTGGGCTTAGACGATCAAAATTTTGGAATTTTGGAGATTAAATCTAACAATGAGAATACAAGTGAGAAGGTAACAAAACCCTGGTTCGGGAAAAAGAAAAGCAAGGATTACCTCAAAGGATGAAAGCAAAGGTATAAAGGAGAACATTGGATGCCTGAAAGGAGTAGAGGTTTTGTGGGGTTTCTCCTTGTCTAAATGCCTTTTTGAAGGATTAGCTTTGGGAGATACCCATATTGTCCTTGAGCATCAAGGAGACTAACGTTTGTCACAGAATCCACAGATATTATATGTTTATTATTTGGTTTTGACCTCTTGCGAAGCAAATGCAACTAAAGAAAAAGATGGGAGTGCGGTAAGGTGGCCCGTTCTCCCTTTTTGTCGTCATACAAACCTGCTCATGAAAAAAGCTTCTTTTTCCTCTGCACACTTGCGGACTCACAGATGTGCAGAACAAATAAAGTGGGAAAAAAGGAGACGGTGCCTCAGGGGTGAGAGAAAAACAACCCGGAGGGATCTCTACAGTGAAGCCTGTTCCTTTCCTTATTAGTACCACTGAAGACTGAACCAAAACCTACGGGATCTGTTTAATGTTTAACAAGGAGAAGTAATCATATTTGAATTGTTCATATTAAGTTTTAAAATGGTAATTTTTAAATAAAAAATTATTTTTAAAAAAAATAGTAATTAAAACATTGTTTTTATTTTTTGTACTACATCTACTGAAATAAATTTTTTAAAACATAAAATTTTAAAAAATTAAATCTGACCACCTAAATATAATCTGGACGATCTAAATGTAATAAATTTCTTTACGGAGCATTTTGTGTAGCAGCAAGTCCAAACATATCCTCACCACATTTTTTTTTTGAGTGAAAGGAAATTTCATTCATCAAAAATTAGTAATTACAAGTGCAGTCTTGTAAAATGGGTAAAAAAGAAACCAGTAGCACATTACACCGGCATGGTGGAGATGAAATAAGACGTGTACAACGTGGTCTACCAAGGACAAAGCTTTATTAACTATGTGATAGGCCTCAAAGGATTCCTGCTGGAATATTTGACGATTGCGAGAGCCCCACATCTTTCAACATAGGATTCCAAAGGTGATGCACCAGGTTGATCATCCATTACTCTGCTGGAGGTTCCCTGGTAGCCAATTGTCAAAACCCAAGGAGCAAAAGGCTTGAAACCGATCTGAAGGTACAACGAGACTCCAGCATTCCTGGGCAACAGGACAAGAACATGATCAATATCCTCTAGCTAGTGCATGCCCGCATAACAAAGATGCTATTCACAACTATGTCTTCTGAACCTCTCATTATTGTTGGTTAGAAGCGCACTGTTATCCTTCCTGCAAGAGTTAGAGTATGGGCTTTCCATCCTGACAACTTGTGTTGGAGCTTTTCCTGATATGTTTCCTTAATGACCCTCTTATATATGGAGTAAGGGAACTCCAAGATAAGATCCTAATTGGTCTGTCCTTTAGAAACCCAGAAATGAATAGATAGACATCGTCATATGGTTGGAAACATTCTTGGAGAAGTAAATTCTGGTTTTTGAAGGGCCGACCTTGTGACCAGAGGAGGCGCAGAATTCTCTCAAAATCTGACTAGTAAGACTAACCTGCTCGGGCTTCGTAGCGCTGAAAGGATTAGATCATCTGCAAAGGATAAGTGGAAAAGAGGAGGGCCACCACTATTCAAATAGATAGGTCGCCAAGCTCCCTTGTCTACTTCATCACAAATTGCATGTAAAAGTCGCTTCATGCAAAGCAAGCACAAATATATAAGGAGACAAAGGGTCACTTTGACGAATCTCACATTCTGACTTGAAAGGTTTTGACTCTTTACCATTCCATAGAACTTGCATAGAGTTAGAGGTGATACATTTCATGATGAGATGAATGAGAGGGCTCGGTAATCTAGCTTCCTGTAGTGTGTCAGATATGAAAGCCCAACGGCCAACAACTTTCTCAAGATCAACTTTTATAGCCATCCAGCCATTTTCCCCTATCTTCCGTCTCATAGAGTGAATGACTTCCTGAGTGATGATAATATTTTCCGTGATGTTTCTCCCTTTAATGAAGCTGATCTGGTAAGGGTGAATAAGCTGAGGTAGTACATTCTTGAGCCGGTTAGTGGATGTCTCGGTGATGATTTTGTAAAAAGTGTTGCACAAGCCAATCGGCCTGAATTGCTTAAGAGTTTGAGGGCTCTGCCCTTTTGGTATTAATGCAACGAGGGTACGAGTAAAATTAGCCTTCACCATAGGTTTGTTTGACTTCCTTGTAGACCATGTCACCAATAGTTGCCCATTGAGTTTGGGAAAACATGGCATGGAGTCCATCCGCACCGGGAGATTTAAGAGGGTGCAGCATGTCAAAGGGAGCTTGTTTAGTTTCTGCCTTGGTAATATGACACTCAAGAGCATGTAGCAACGAATTTGAGAGGTAAGGAAATAACTCCACGTGCCATATGAATTTAAAGGAGTCTGCTCAGCTGTGTATAAATCATGAAAATAATTAGCGGCCATTCTGCAGAGCTTATAGCTTGAGTCACCACATATTTTAATGCAAGTATTTCGGTCTTTTTACGTTACTGACTGTAGAGCGTGAGTGTGTGTGTGCATGCATGCATGCATGCATGTCTGTCCGTGAACTTTATTTGCTAAACAAAAATAAACTGATAATAAAACAAAATTCAGGCTTCTTCTTTGGATGCATCTGATATTTTTTAAGCTTCCTTGCAGGTCTGGTCCCAATAGATAAACAAATGAAACTTCTTTTTTATCTTATTATCGAAATTTTATACAAGTCGGATGGACAGTTTTCAAGGCCAGATAAATACAAGGGATACTCTAATAAATCTGACAGACATGCTTCCTAGATCCATTTAAATAGCTGTTGAAAGCATCTAATTATGATCATTAATTGAGATGGCATCCCTGTAGCAGTGATAGGCCATGTATTGTTCACATGAATCTGTAGAAAGAAAAACTTGTCCCCGCGCTATGGTTGCTACATTAGGATTTTAAGAAGATAATGTGATTTGGCAGTGATATCCATAAAGTTGGTTGTGTTGTATAACATGAAGAGCACTTATGGCTGAACAGATAAAAGAAGACAAGTGAGAACTTGCATTATATGTAGGTCAAATCAAAATAAGCAAACCCTATCGAACGAAGTGTTTGAGGACTTTGGATCTATTGCTGTTGTTTCTAGCTTTATTATACTAGCGTTTGTTTGTTCTTCACGAGGAAAGCCAAATATAGCTAGAAACAACATCGTTTAAAGCAACTTCCCCTCTGGTTTTCATTTAAACTTGACCCAGTAAAGCGAAGTCCAATCAAGTTTTAAAATTCAAATTAGTTTGTAGTAATCTTTTGATGGACCAAGAGCAATCGAATTGATCTTTCACGCAATAGGTTGTTTAATACATAGCACCTGATAACATTGATTCCACAACGGGGATAGAGAAAAGGAAAATAGAAAGTGACTGTTCAAAATCACATGAACATTTTAGAAGCTCAAATTATAGGGCCATTGATGGAGATGGAAGGAAGGAGGAAAGTGCACATATCAACACAAAAGGGTGTCTTGAGTTGGGAGAACCTAAACTAAATCCACAAGTTGGTGTCCATTAGTTATAGAGACGACTAGACGTGTGGGAGGCTATCTAAAGGAGGGAGACAGAGTGAGTATTAAGACATAGTGGGAAAACTACAGGAGGCTAATTGGATTTAGATGTGGAACATTGGTTTTGGGTTTTTAAAAAAAGTTGTAGAATCCCAATTGCGGGAAACAAAAAGCGAACTTTCCAAAGACGTTCGGACAAGCAAGTCAATGCCAATCATATATAACCAGTAAAAAGCTTCCCCTCTCTTTCCCTGTCACCCTCCCACTCTCTATTGTAGGTTGTACAAGTAAATAAATCGTTGCATTGCAAATACCTTCTCCAGGGGTCATAACCTAACATGATTAAATTTAACAACGTTGGCACTCATCCTGAAGTGCTTGCAAAAGCTGGAAAAGCGTTGGCCTCCAACAGTGATTTCCTGTTCAATGGTATCAAATTAATTAAACACTCCATTTTGGTTGGCGTTGCTTTGCTTCATCAGAAGTACTGCTGTTAATTGAAGTTAATTGTGCTTGTTTGGAAACACTTAACTTTCACCCAAAAGTACGTGTTTTTCCATAAAATGAGACAATCTCCTTTACATATTTATCTCGGCTTGTGCAAAAGTACTTTTCTGCCATTTTTCCAAAATGGACTATAGAGAATGAATTTCACATGCAGGAGCAGGACAAGGAAAAAACAAGAAGAATAAGAACAGAAGAGAATCCCTTTAAGCTTTAGCATATGGACATGTTAATAGCAAAAGGGGCTGACAACCTGGCGGCTTCACAGGCTTTTTTATCTTAAAGTTTGAGTGCACAGCGAGAGGGAGAGACCTCACCTTTTTTCTTTATCTTTTTTACTTCACTATTTCTCTGGTAGTTTACATGTACCCAATGGACCTATCCATCCACCTATTTCCTCCATAGCGTAATAATAACAGTCCGTGGAGTAAAACTGACTGTGAGATCCCTCAATTCACTCATCAAAAGCCATAGAAGTATCAAGAATGTAACGATACTTTCTTATTAATGATATCCGTTATTTATTATTAAGAAAAAGTCACGGAAGTCAAGTAAAGTAACAACGGTGATTGAATGATTCTGTTATCAGCATATTTGACTTGGTCAGCGACTTTGTTATGTAAAGAGTGAATGAAGAGCCACACCCTTTTCCTTTTCATGAAAGGGCGGTCTTCCAGCAATGGCCTGTGGTAAAAGAGGGCAAAGAAAGAGCATCAAGACAAAAACCCAGTTAAAGGAACTCATTGATTAAGGCGTAAACAGGGCAGAACGAAATCTCTTAAGCTTTCAACTCTTTTTAAGCAGATAGTGTCTTTTCCCTTTTTTATCTGTAGCTCTGTGAAAGCAGGCAACTAGAATAGAGCGTCTCCAAGAGATATTACACCCCTCGGGGGGTTTTGATTGCGAAGTGTGACGGAATGACCCTTAAATCCC